>CAKAKR010063480.1:81850-150047 GCA_916700685.1 Adelosebastes latens
TGATGGGGGGGTGGGGGGGTTCACATGAATCCTGCGGCAGTCATTTGGAAACTATGCACAAGGATTCACACATGGGGGGTACGGGGGAGAGCGGAGAGAGGGAGGGCGGTTGGCATAAATTGGGCTTTACACTTTGAGGCGGCCGAGGGCAGCCTTGGGAGAAACCAGACTGAAGCGAACATCAACCTGTTGTTCAGCAGACTGACACCTCACACTGCAAACACACGTGGCGGTCGTGACTCAAGAGTTGTTAAATGTCAAACAATTACAACTTTTTATGCCGCCAGGCATTACATTTTTGGGTTGTCCGTCCACCATTCTTGTGAACACGACATCTCAGGAACAAGTGGAGGGAATTTCTTCAAATTTGGCACAAACATCCACCTGGACTCAAGGATGAACTGATTAGATTTTGGTGTGTCAAATATCAAAGGTCACTGTGACCTTACGTCCGTCCCATTCTCGTGATATCTCGTGAACGCCTTGAGCAAATTTCTTCAAATTTGGCACAAACGTCCACTTGGACTCGAGGATGAACTGATCAGATTTTGGTGGTCAAAGGTCACTGTGACCTCACCAAACAACTTTTTGGCCATAACTCAAGAATTAATTTGCTGATTATGAGAATTTTACACAAATATCTAACAGGATAAAATTATGAAGTGATGACATTTTGGACAGACATGGATGTAAACTGCAACTTTACTGGTTGGCATTCCACAGCGAGGCGGTGATTCTAGTTCAACTATAATTTAGCATCACAAGTGATGAATAGCTCTTGATGTATAACTGTACTCCTGTTCTTTGAGATGTATATACAGATTGAATTTATTTCTATTTTGTTTCTATACTACTTGCATTGTTCATTGTTTTGACATGTTTATGAGCTGATTGGATGGCTAGCCACACCTGGCATAATCGAGAATAATATATGGTTGTGGTTTTAAACATTTTTAGACATGTTGACCTGACAAACATCCAACTGGGATCAAGATGTATTTAAGTCAATGTGTGGTTTGGAGTTACTCTGTTCATGAAAGGCCCTGAAAGCCTATTTTCTCAGTCAGCTTCTTACAATGACCAATGGGGTCCGATATAAACATAACATGTTCTGCTCGTGGTTATTTCACTTGGGAGGTTTCTGTATTTAATTGCTTTTCTCGCTGGTTTCAAGTAGGCTGGGCTCAGTTGGGAAAAGGTGATGTCACATATTTCCATGCACCAATCAGGATTTAGCAACATTTGATCTAATCAAGATTCAAAATCTAATCATAAATTTATTTGTTGAGGTGTTTACTCATGTTTGGAGCTGCAAAAATTAATTGATTAGTCACTTAGTTATTAGTCACCTCTGAAATGAATCGCTAACTATTTTATTAATCTATTTGAGTCATTTTCTTTCCCCCCGAACTTTAATGTTGATTGTTGCCTCTTAAGGCATTAATATTTAATGTTAAAGAGAAATATTAAGGACCAAGAAATAACTTAAAACCAAGTTTTCAAGGGCTTTTAATAGATAAAGTAGTCAAATAAAAGCCTCAATGATCTCTCTCTCTCTCTCTCTCTCTCTGTCTGTCTGTCTGTCTGCATGCAAAACCAAGAAATTTGTTTACAGTATTTTCCTTCATATGTTATGCAGACTGTAGCAGATGCTATCGCTTTTTAATATGACCTTACAGGGAGCCGACAAAATGACAGGAAAACCTAAAATTCAATACAATCAAATGCAACAATATGACAAAAACTACCTCACACATTACCAACTCGACTCATTTTTACCAGTTTAATCAACACCGTGGACAGTCTTGACACAAATGCATTGCTGGAAAGGTGTTGCAGGTATATTGCATGGGGTTATATTATTTTGAATTCAGGTTATTTCGCCCACCATGAGAGGCAGATAGCGTAAATACGTTTGACTTGTACAATCAAACACAGAGCTTTTCAGGTGTATGACTCCTTAACTTATATTTCATATCTACTTATAGGGGCACAATACTAGTATATGGAGTTTGACACTGTACAAGAAGGATTGACAAACCGGCAGAGTTTGGCATTAAAATGACCGTATATGTATGTTGTGGTCTGTGTGTTGCAACAGGAGCGCAATGCAGAGAGTGCCATTGAGGCTCTGAAGGAGTACGAGCCTGAGATGGGGAAAGTTTACCGGTCGGACAGGAAGAGCGTGCAGAGAATCAAGGCCAGGGAGATTGTTCCTGGTGATGTGGTGGAGGTTTCCGGTAAGATTCCCAATACTGGAGGGCTTTTCTTTCCATAGCTTTACCTGCTGCGTGGACTCAAAGTCCAGAAGAACCAATGTAATTTGGCAGCAGCAGCTGCAGTGATCTTCAGGGTCACGGGAAATCCTGTAAGTTCAGTGTTCAGTGTTCTGTAGTCGCACAGGGTTAATGGTCAAGGCCAACTTCCTGAAACTAACCCCTCAGAATAGGACTTGTTGTGTCCTCACTTGAGTGGTGCAATACAAGAGAGGACAAAGTATCTGCCCAATTCTTCATACTACACAATTTTAGCGTGCAAATTTTTGTGCATGTGCAATTTAAAAATGCAAAAGTAGGGTATAAAAGGTATAACCGTGCTGCATGCAACAAGCTATATGAATGCTAAAAATAGAGCCACTGGTCTGTGTGAATTGTCCTTTCCAGTCAGGAGATGAGTAAGCAAAAGAAGCAGCAGCCAAAATTGGGAAATTTAAAGGTATGGTCGGTAAAGATTTTAGAAACATTTTTGCTATATTAGTTGAAATTCTCATTATATCCTGACAGCAATCAATAAATCAAATGTTCTGACAAAAAAAAAGAAAAAAATCTGGTATCTGTGGCTGTCGCAGGACTGTAATAAACGCCAAATGTAATGATTGGATGAGCTACCCTTGCACTCACTGTGCGTCACCGGAGTCTTCCACAAGCTGCTAGCTTGACAGCTGTGAGTACTAACAATAGCCATGTTCGCCGTTCACGTTCATTATGGTATGTTTATGTTCATAATGATAATAGTGGGGGAGTTGCTTTGGAGGGAGACCTGAAGAGACGGGCAGTTAGTGTTGCCGTCTTGGTGACTTTCTCACTAGAGATAGGGACTTTTGGAGCTAGTGCTGCTAGCTACTTTCATTGGAAAAGAGTTGGCAACACTGGGCTGGATTTTTCGAATGGATAATTTTTTTAAATGTAGTGTACTCTTGCTAGTTATACCCCCGCGACAACGTAGTCGGGGGTATATAGCGCTCCGCGTGTCTGTCTGTCCTTCCGTTCGCGTGTCACACTTTCGTTTCCGGAGCAGAACTCTGAAATTATTTTAATTTAGGAACTTCAAATTTGGTGTGATGGTTGACAGTGTGGTCTAGTTGTGCCTTTTGGGGGTTAGACGTCCAGGCTGTTACCCTAGACTTGAGAAAGGTGAGCTAATAACAACCTACATTGTGCTCAATAGACTAATTCCATTAGTTCCAAAAGGGCAAAACCTTAGTAGGGGTCAAGCAGTGAGCGGGGGTATGTGAGCCATGCTCACTTTTGCCTTGTTTCTCAAGATCACCCACTCTGCCTTTAAACAAATTAATGATAAAGTCTTAAGCACAGAAATAAAACAAAAGATTGCTTCGGCTTGTATGTGAAAATCCAAACATTGTATAGTGGATATTAAATACTAAGAATATACTGTAATAGTATTCAGAACACACTTTAACTATGTAGCACATCTAATAATTAATCCAAAGCTCATCTCCGTGGCTTATTGAGGACTTCTCGACCTTGGATCTTGGACAGCAAGTGTTTCAGTTCAGAATACAGTAATAATGTTCAACTCCAAACTTGAGACGAAAACATTTCAAACAGACGACTTTTGCACTAAAAACTCCTGATTTCACCTAAAGAAGGAATCAAGCTTCTCAGCTCATGCACTATACTGTACTTCAAAGGAGTCACATGCATGTGTGTGTGTGTGTGTGTGTGAGTACATGTCTCCTGATGTCCTTGAGAATGAACATGGGCCCTTTTAAGGCAGTCACAGAAAAAAGGGGGTGGAGGGGAACTGAAGGAACTTGCTGCGGGAAGAAAAAAAAAACAAGCTTGAGTATAAATACACTTAATATCGACGGCCGGACTCGCTCTTCTGTCTCTCCCCTCTCCCTCTGTTTGCTGTACACCTGTTCTTTTCATTTCATGATCTCCCCAAGGTCTCCCTCTCCCTCTGTCTCTGACTGTGGTATCACTTTTCAACAACAACCCTATCCATCCAGAGTGCTAAAACCAGTCAATCAACCCTTTCCCCCCCTCCTCCCTCCACCCTGCAGTCAGATTGATATGAAGCTGTTTGGACTGTAATCCTGCAAACAAAAGCTGCTAAACGATCATTCACAGTAAAATAGTCTGATGAACTTTGTTTTTGCATTTCTCTGTATGTGTGTCTGTGTGGACATTAGTTGGTGACAAAGTGCCAGCTGACATCAGGCTCGTCTCCATCAAATCTACAACCCTGCGCGTGGACCAGTCCATTCTCACTGGTAGGAGTTACGGGACAGACAAACAGACATGATGTCTTTCTGATGTCTACCGCCTTACCTAACCACCCTCCACCCAAATATGTGTGTCTCCTATAGGTGAGTCTGTCAGTGTGATCAAACACACTGACGCCGTCCCAGACCCCCGAGCCGTCAACCAGGACAAGAAGAACATGCTGTTCTCTGTGAGTCAGTTTCTCTGAGTCCTGCTCTCTTTTGTCATCGCTTGACCCTTCCTTTTCCACCTTTATGTTACATGCTAAATAAAGTTCCCGCCATATTGTTTGTTTCATAATGCAATTTTCACTTTTTCAAAAAGATGACCCCCCTGCCCAATATAAGTACACCCAGACATGCTCCACTTGAGCATTATGGAGAACAGTAACCAGCTAACAAGGAGTCTACGGCTAAGCTATAGTAGCTCTGTGAGGCTAACATGGCAGTAGCCAAAACACCACTGTGCTTTAAGCTAAAAGCTAATGTCAACATGCTAACATTCTCACAATGACAATGCTAACATGCTGATGTTTAGCAGTTATACCAAAGAACGAATATATTGCTAAGAAGTGAAAGTCAATTATACATTCCATTGCAACGCCAGCGCCCAGCAGCAGAGCTATGCCTCCTCCATTTTGGACTGTAATTGAGTCGACTACCATAATGACGCCAGTAAAACGTCCGTCTACAAAGTGCCGTACAAAAGTAAAACAAACTGCTATTATAACTATTTATTTTCTTATTCATTTATAAACTTTTTTGACCGGCCGCTTCCCAGAGGAGAATAAAGTGAGCGATGGACATAAATGGAAGTTAGAAAAATCCAGCACACAGAGAGCAACCTCAATCTATTTCATGTCAAGGACCTCCAAAATCGATGTACAATAGACGACAGACCATGGATCGTTCATCTTTAAATTCTGTTTATGTCATGGTACTAGCACTACTAGCTACTGGCCGATAGCCGGTTGTTTGGGAACAGAGACTTAATTCATCCACCACGATACAGTCTTACAGCATACAGCCCATGGGTGTATTAGAAGATATAAAAGTGATGAGTTACAGCCAATATATCCATTATTACAGCCGCATTCAGCTAGCAGGAAGCTGGCAGAACCCGATATGTCATATGAGCGTGCAGGATGGTGCAGTCCCGTGGTTCTGGTGCACATTCATTTTGCCGAGGAAATAACTCTCGATTCAAATCAAACTTTCGACCTGATGATGGTGCTGGAGGAGAAGTCAGAGGATTACCAAAGTTATTACAATTGATCCTGAGGGGGGACGTGAATTTCTGAACCATATTTCATGGATTCACCTAATATTTGTGGAGACATTTCACTACAAACCACAAATGTCAACCTCATGGTGGCGCTAAATGAAAAGTCAGGCGATCACCAACATCAGTAGGATTCATCCTCTGGGGAACACGAATTTGTGTAAAAAAAAAACTGTCATGGCAATCCATCCAATAGTTGATGAGGTATTTCAGTCTGTTTGGTCCAGATTGACCAGCTGACTTTCTAATGGTTTTCTCCGTCTTCTGTTCAGGGCACCAACATCGCTTCTGGAAAAGCCACTGGTATTGCTGTTGCAACCGGTGTCTCCACTGAGATCGGTAAGATTCGTGACCAGATGGCTGCCACTGAGCAGGAGAGGACCCCTCTGCAGCAGAAACTGGACGAGTTTGGAGAGCAGCTCTCCAAGGTGGGAGAGGCAGATAGATGAATCTGAAACTGTGTCACCACAGTGACGGCTTTTATCTATTTATACATTTGTTTATATAAAACAAAGCTACAACCAATGTCTCACACATCCCTCTGTCCTCCAGGTCATATCCCTCATCTGTGTGGCTGTGTGGATGATCAACATTGGCCATTTCAATGACCCCGTCCACGGAGGCTCCTGGATCCGCGGTGCTGTCTACTATTTCAAGATTGCTGTGGCTCTGGCTGTGGCTGCCATCCCTGAAGGTAAACCCCTGGGATTAACTTCCACTTTGTTGTCCAAGAAGATTATCGTGTCTTAGATTCATGTTGTGTAGCCCATCTAATATGACACTCCATTAAAAAATCAAATAAGGGCCACTGGCTTATGATTGATACAATACTATACAGTACCACGCAGCTTATTAAGGGGGAACTCCATCAATTTTGCTTATCTAAGTCTGCTTACAGGTCTTGGGGAGTACTACTGATACAGCAATAGTATCACAATATTTTGCGTGTCAATATTTTATCGATACACGGACGTTAAGTATCGATCTTTCATTATATAAACTATTAACCTCTTAACACTTTGACGGCCCGCCGGAGGGCCCGGCCGCTACCCTGTCTTGCAGGCTCAGTTTTCCAAAGTTAGGCTAAATTTTGGCGAGGAAAAACTGGCATTGCCATTTTCAAAGGGGTCTCTTGACCTCTAACCTCAAGATGAAAACTGTATCTTATTAGATAGATTAAAATCGCAATAAGATCGTATCGTGACTTAAGTATCGAGATAATATCATATCATGTGGCCTCTGGTGATTCCCAACCCTACTACTGCATATGTAAAAGCATACAGTATGTAAAAATATTAAAAAAAAGTTGCATTAAAGCCTTTTGTGGCTCCAGAGGGAGCAGCGCAAAATCTGGTTAAGTTGCCTCAAGTGATGTCACTTGAGTCAGCGTTGGTTGGGTCTGAAGACTACATGTTTGAAAATGAAAAAAAAATCTGGAGGTGTGGAGTTAGAAAGAAGTACTAGCCGCTACTAGCATAACACACCCGAATCTCCGACTGAACTGCATTGTGGGTAATGTAGGCACCAGGTCTTGACAAGGAAGAAGAATACGTGGAATAAATAAGACAATATCTTTGTTTCTGCTGCATGGATTTTGATCTTTTTTTTCCGACAATGTTGTAGTAGCACAATCAGCGGAGTATTCTTGGACACCTTCACTCTTTTTTGGGGGGGTTTTGGTGGCAGGTGAAGGCAGGCAGAACAGCCCAGACATCTTTTCTCTTCTGGATTTCCTTCCAAAGCTTCCACAGTGCTCTCAGGACAGCTGGGAGATGTACTTCCATGTGTCCTGGTGTGGCCTGGGATCTCTGCCCACCCAGTCTGCCTTTTCTGATAAACTCATGAAGGAACTTCAGCAGGTGGCTGAAGCAGCTTATCTGGCTCCTATTAACTTGGAGAAGCAGCTGTTTGTCACAGACAGGAAGCCAAATAATCTTTTTTTCCTTGAACTGATTCTTGTGGTCCCTGCCCACCTCCAACAATAGATGACAGTTGGAAAGACGTTTGGTCAATAAATCAAGAGCTTGCATAGTTACTCAGCTCTAACTGGTTTACCCACAGGGATCAGGACCCTAAAAACCATCAAACTCCAACACTTAAAACAGAAACTTTTTTGCTGCCTGATTAAATATTGTGGGACAGAAACAGTCTGAGATCTGCAGGTGCTCACATTCCTCCCCGTCACACCACCACAGTCAGCTGCAAACTGTGCCAATGGTCATCACACAGACCACAGTCTGATGATGCCAAAAGGACAACATCATCTGCTAACACAGATGCCACGATAATGTCACTAAACTGGACTCTCTCCAGACCTTCTTCACACCGTTGTCAGAGTTTCTTTTGCCAAGAATCAGCGGCAGCAGCCCCCTCCCACAGGAATACCTTAGTTTGGGTGTGCTCCAGCTGATGTGTGAAGGGCTGTCTAGGGACGATCACTGTTGTCAGCCTGCCCAGTGGCAGGTGTTTGAACAGACATGTCAGATCATTTTCACCTGGTTCTTTGTAGGGCCACCCCCTCTTAGTCGACTAATCTGTTGTTTTGGTCTTATTCGACTAAGATTTCTTTAGTCGATTAGTCGTTTTTTATGCTTTTTCATGCTGATTGACTTATTTCCAAGAAACTTATGAGCACATCTCGGGTAAACACAAGATTTAAAGTGGTACTTTTGTGTGATTCTTTGTGGAGAAACTCAGCTTTACAGATTTTGTAAGAGTGTTAGTCGACTAAGGCCCTGACACAAGAAGCCGACAGTCGGCCGTTGGACAGTTTGGGGCTGTTGGTGAGCGTCTGTTGCCCTAGTTTTTGTGGTGTGTCCCGCACCGTCAGCTCTAGCCGGCTCCGTGTTGGAGGTTTTTCGGCTGATTCAGCATGTTGAATCGGCGCTGGAGCTCACCAGTGAGAGAAATCACTCTGACTGGCTGTTCAGCTTCAGCGAATCAGTGACCGAGAAGAGAAACGGAAGTAAGGAAAGCAAGCCAACAAGTAAAGTCAAGAGGACGCACACAGAAGGCTCTTCTCATCTTTCATCTTCATCTCATCTGATCATTCCAACAGACAGATATTTTCATAACCACATGGCCATCTGGAATGAAGCTAAGTGGTGAGTGAGAGTGGTGTGAAAATGGTCGGCAAACTCAGCTTTGTTTCATGCACGTATCATAACGACAGCTTGTATATCCTCCGTCCTCGGTCTTCCGGTTCCCCTTTTTGAATGATGAATACAGACTACCGCTACCTGCTGGTGTAGAGAGTTATTTCCTCTCACGTACGTGCTAACTGGCTGTCAACTGTAGTCTTTGCGGTGTGTTCAAATGCAACTTGTCGGCCAAGACAAAGGCGACGTGAGGCGACGCAACAGTCGGCCTTCATCGCCGCTAGTTCTTTGACGTCGGATTGGTGTGTCTGGGCCTTTCTTTGGTCGAGGACAGCCCTAGTTCTTTGGCTCGAGAAGTTCCTCTTAATGTTTTGTCCACCTCCCAGCAATGACTGTTTGTTTATTTCCCTGCCTAACCTCTCTGCTCCGTCCATCGCAGGTCTGCCCGCCGTCATCACCACCTGCCTGGCTCTGGGAACACGCCGCATGGCCAAGAAGAATGCCATCGTCAGAAGCCTGCCCTCTGTGGAGACCCTTGGCTGCACATCAGTCATCTGCTCCGACAAGACCGGCACCCTCACCACCAACCAGATGTGTGTAACTAAGGTAGGTTCACACTCACAGATGTGAGGTCACACAAATATACTTAGATTAATTTTCAGTGCAGAAAAGTGACTAAAAATGAGAGCATATCTAATGCAGATGTATTTTTTTTTTGTCATCTTTCCTTACAGATGTTCATCATTGATAGAGTCGATGGTGACAACGTTTCCCTCGGTCAGTTTGACATCTCAGGCTCAAAGTACACCCCCGAGGGCGAAGTGTAAGTGTCAAAAGAGTCAAAATGCACAACACATTTTTGACTTTATATTTCATTTTATTCTAAATATATTTGTCTTTTTCTACCAGTACAAAGAATGGCATGCTTATGAAGTGCGGCCAGTATGACGGACTGGTTGAGCTGGCTACCATCTGCGCTCTGTGCAACGACTCTTCTCTGGACTACAACGAGGTCTGCAGAGCATTCAGGAGAATCTTATGTTCATGACATCGATGCTTAAATGTGACACACTGCCAACGTCAAATGAACGTTTGTCCTTTCTTATTTCTCCACGATGCAGTCCAAGGGTATTTATGAGAAAGTGGGTGAGGCCACTGAAACAGCGCTGTCCTGTTTGGTGGAGAAGATGAACGTGTTCAACACCGAAGTGCGTGGCCTGTCCAAGGTGGAGAGGGCAAACGCCTGCTGTTCTGTAAGTCCACAAAAGATTCCATACAGTATGTAGCGTGTTATCCAGTGGGCAACCTCCGGGTCTGAGAAGTGAAGCCAATGCTGAAGTGCCTTAAACTTGCATTCTTTCTAATCGCCAGCAGGGGGCGACTCCTCTGGTTGCTAAAAGAAGTCTGATTGTATAGAAGTCTATGAGAAAATGAGCCTACTTCTCACTTGATTTATTACCTCAGTAAACATTGTAAACAGGAGTTTATGGTCTCAATCGCTAGTTTCAAGTCTTCTTCAATACAGCATGATGTTCATTTAGTAAACTATGGTCCCATTTAGAGTCAAATAGACCATAAAGCAGGGTATGCTTTAGGGCGGGGCTACCTTGTGATTGACAGGTCTTCACTACAGCGTTGTCCAGTGTAAGTGTTGTCCGTGTTTTTGTCTTACAACTTTAACCCTTTCACAGTGTGTTTTCAGATCATGAAAGTTAATTATAACCTTTTCGGTCGTCTAAAAATGCTTCATTCAGCGTTCGATTGTACTTAGCTCCACCCTCTCGTGTCACTTCTGGTTGCAAAAAACAAAATGGCGATGGCCAAAAAGTCCACAACCAATGGGTGACATCACGTTGACTACGTCCACTTCTTATATACAATCTATGGTGTTATCCTGTATACAAAGACATTTTAGTGTAACACAGTGGACAGGTTCATTTATGTCCTGATGAAAGTTACCTAAGCTTTTACGGTTTTAAATTAATGTTTGGCGACTACATCCATTCAGGTAAAAACTTAAAGCGGCGATAATCAATATTTTCATATAAACAATGGATCAAAAGACGACTTGTATGGGAAAGGGGTCGCTCAAGCCCAGAGAATTA
Source organism: Adelosebastes latens (assembly GCA_916700685.1). Lineage (NCBI taxonomy): Eukaryota > Metazoa > Chordata > Actinopteri > Perciformes > Sebastidae > Adelosebastes > Adelosebastes latens. The sequence goes on from CAKAKR010063480.1 coordinate 92,843, forward strand.
TCACAAGTTCACTATATCAACTTACAAGGTGATAATATGTCAATGTCCACTGCCCCCTAGTGGTCAAAAAATCAGTTATTGCAGGTTAAATCAGTGAAAAAAATATCACAAACATACCCAGTGGCTTAATAGATGTGCTAGACTCAACCTTGATTTTTGATCCTTTTTCTTCCGGCTCACCTTCTTTTCTTTAATTTTCCAACAGGTGATCAAGCAGCTGATGAAGAAGGAGTTCACCCTGGAGTTCTCCAGAGACAGGAAGTCCATGTCAGTTTACTGCTCTCCTGCCAAGTCCTCCAAAGCCCCTGTGGGAAACAAGATGTTTGTCAAAGTGAGCGTGTGACACAAGACATACAGTAACACAAAGAGTCTCTACAGCCATGCTAGCAGCTCTGTAAGGGTGTACTTTTAGGCACAGCAATGCATGTCAGCTAGTCTCAACATGATGCTGCTGTTTGGGAATAATGTGGATCATGTTCACCATCTTAGCTTAGTGTGTTAGCATACTAACCATCCCAAGAGACATGCTGCTGGCAAAATAGAATATTTATACTTAGGGAGGTTGCTTGCTAATGTGCTATTTAGTGTGCTAAAACAGTATGTGAGATATGTCCAAAACCTCAGTACGAAACCAATAGTACACGAATTGCATACTATTTCGGGTGAAATATTACAGTATGCAACGCAGTATGGACACAATGGCGGCATAAATATCCCACAATGCAATGCGGTAGTGATGACAACGTTCATAACGGACGTTGACAGACAGCTCTGTAACATCAATAACTCTTATAACACTTAAGTATAAGATTTCACTTTGCTAGGCGTAATATATATTTTAAATTAATTCAGACTTTGATTCTCACAAATCATCATTTTGGTCACATGAGGTTGCCACAGGTTACCATGGTTACACGTCTCCAACCGGCAAGGAGGCCCTCAGGAAGTGACAACGTAGGTTACTGCTCAGTGCGTCCGAAAAGACCCATACTACTGTTTATTCACATAAAAGTATGTTGAACGGTAGTACACCTGTTGAGTATGTAGGGCATAGTATGGGATATCGGACGGAGCCATTTTCTTATAAAAGCCTCAAAACAGAAATTATGACATCATAATAAAAACAGAAATGGCCTAAATGGAGTTCAAGTCAATCAAGTCATATAGATTATACATACCATATGCTGATAATGATGTTGTACGTCAACAGGGTGCTCCAGAAGGCGTCATTGACCGTTGCTCGTACGTTCGTGTGGGCACCTCCCGCGTACCTCTGACTGGCCCGGTCAAAGACCACCTCCTGTCAGTCATCAAGGAGTGGGGCACCGGGCGTGACACCCTCCGCTGTCTGGCGCTGGCCACCTGCGACACACCTGTGAGGAAGGAAGAGATGAACCTGGAGGACTCCACCAAGTTCGCAGACTATGAGGTGGGTGCAGAAATGAAAGATATTACAGATATGATATTTTACGAACACACAGTGGAATGTTGCAGTAGTTTATTTTCTTGCTTGCTCCAAAGGACACTAAACCTTTTGCTCTCCTCTTTTCTCCAGACTGACTTGACCTTCGTGGGCTGTGTGGGCATGCTCGACCCTCCCCGTAAGGAAGTCATGGGCTCCATCGAGCTGTGCAGGGCTGCTGGCATCCGTGTCATCATGATCACTGGTCAGTACACTATGTATCATACTCAGTATTTTAATCTCATCGTGTAAGAAAACAAGCAACAGAAACGATAGAACCTTCATTTTCTGTCCTCCCAGGTGACAACAAAGGTACAGCTGTGGCCATCTGCCGTCGTATCGGCATCTTCGGCGAGGATGAGGACGTCACTAACAAAGCCTTCACCGGTCGTGAGTTTGACGACCTCGCTCCGTACGATCAGAAGGTCGCCGTTCGAAAGGCTTGCTGCTTCGCCAGAGTGGAACCGTCCCACAAGTCCAAGATCGTTGAGTTCCTGCAAGGCTTCGACGAGATTACGGCCATGGTGAGGAGAAGAAAAGAGCGTATACATATACGTTGTTGTGTTTCTTGATACAAATGCAAATACAATATCTCCCTCTACTCTTCGCCAAGACTGGTGACGGAGTGAACGATGCCCCCGCCTTGAAGAAGGCGGAGATTGGCATCGCCATGGGCTCTGGCACTGCCGTTGCCAAGTCTGCCTCTGAGATGGTCCTGGCTGACGACAACTTCTCCTCCATCGTGTCCGCCGTCGAGGAGGGTAGAGCCATTTACAACAACATGAAGCAGTTCATCCGCTACCTCATCTCCTCCAACGTAGGCGAGGTCGTCTGGTGAGTACACACTGGAGGTGAGGCATGATAACTATTACAAGAGAGACCAGAAAACTAATAAAATCCTTTGCTCTACCTCCTCTCTCCCACACTCAGTATCTTCCTGACCGCCGCCCTGGGTCTGCCCGAGGCTCTGATCCCTGTCCAGCTGCTGTGGGTCAACCTGGTGACTGACGGTCTGCCCGCCACGGCGCTGGGCTTCAACCCCCCTGACCTGGACATCATGGGCAAAAAACCCCGCTCCCCCAAAGAGCCCCTCATCTCTGGCTGGCTCTTCTTCAGATACATGGCCATCGGAGGTACAACACATTATGTCCTCACTCGCTCTCTCTTACGGTCTCATCCAATGAAGCATTTCATTTGATTATTGCTGACACAGCAGATAAATCCCTCGTCCCCTGGTGAATGTATTGTTTCAATTTCCTTTATTTGGTCTAAAATGGCTATTTAAGGTCATTTAAAAGAAGACTTTCACAGCTTTGTGAGAATTTTCATCTAAATGATGTTGTTGCTATGGTAACACATTCTGGGTATCATCCACCAAATTAACATTGATTTCTTAAACACAATCATCAAAAACTCTCCGGCAGCCGTTATATGAGTACCATCCACATATTCATTCAATATTTTAGATTTGAACTTAAATAGTTTCTGTCTGTGAATAAAAAAGCCTCCAGACGTCTTTATTTATTAACGGTAACATCTCCTCCAGGTTATGTTGGTGCTGCAACAGTCGCAGCTGCTGCCTGGTGGTTCCTGTACTGTGATGAAGGCCCAGGGGTTACCTTCCACCAGCTGGTGAGTATTTAACACTATTATTTGTGTGCTACAAATGATGCATTTGTGGTGCCTGATCATACGATGGACACCATCCAACTAGAAACTTTTCATGTAAAACTACAACATGGAAGGATCTCAGCTTCTCAGAGGCCGTGCCAGACTTTAGTAAGGTTTTATGTCTCTCTATCTTCTCTTTCAGTCACACTTCATGCAGTGCAGCGAGGACAACATGGACTTTGATGGGATCCACTGCGAGGTGTTTGAGGCCGCTCCTCCAATGACCATGGCTCTGTCCGTGTTGGTCACCATCGAGATGTGCAACGCTCTGAACAGGTCTGACTACACTGTGAACTCAGACTTCCAGCTAAGCACTTACCTCGACACAGTTATTGAACAACAGACAATATTCTGCCTAGTGGTGGAAGTAGCTACATTAAAGGAACAGTGTGTAGCATTTAGGGGGGATCTATTGTGCAAAAATGGAATATAATATTAATAGATATGTTTTCATTAGTGTATAATCACCTGAAAAGGGAATCGTTGTGTTTTCGTTAGCTTAGAATGAGCCGTTTATATCGACATAGGGAGCGGGTCCTCTTCACGGAGCCGTCCGCCATGTTGCTCCGCCATGTTTCTACAGTTTCTACGCCGAACGGACCAACCAAACACTGGCTCTAGAGAGAGCCTTTCACGTTTTTGCGTCAGCCACCGTAGTTCACCCACACACTTGGCAAACGGGAGAAGTTTCAGTTGGTTGCAATCTGCAACCTCGCCGCTAGATGCCGCCAAATCCTACACGCTGCACCTTTAACTCAAGTACTGGACCTAAGAACAAATTTAAAGTATTCCACTACAATGCAGTAGCGACAATTTTCTGTAGAATGAGTACTTTTACTTTTGATACTTTTAGTAAAATCAGTTCATAATACTCTTGTAACTTTTATTTAAGTAGCTGGTTTAAATACAAAACTTTCACTTATAATGGAATATTTTAAAATTGCTGAATTGGTACTTCTACTTAAAGGGACAGTGTGTAGGATTTGGCGACATCTAGCGGTGTGGATGCAGATTGTAACCAACTGAGTACCCCTCCGCTCACTCCTCCCTTTCTAAGACTGCGGTAACGTGAGCCGGCGAGTTCAAAACCGTGGTAACGCCGTTGGCCTCGCTCAGAGCTTTAGGAGCAACGGAAGTCAGACGGCAGCTGACGGTACCACAGTTTTACACTCTGCGGCTCACGTTCCCGTAGTTTCACAAGCGTGTCGGAGAACTACGGTGGCCTTCAGGTAACGTAAAAACATGAAAGGCTCTCTCTAGAGCCAGTGTTTGGTTTGAGCAACATGGCGGACTCCGTGAAGAGGACCCGCTCCCTATGTAGATATGAAGGGCTCATTCTAAGCTAACGAAAACACAATTCTTAGTTTCAGGTGATTATACACTCATCAAAACATAGCTTTGAATATTATATTCCATTTCTGCTCATAGATGCCCCCGAAATGTTACACACTGTTCCTTTAAGTACTTCTTCCACCACTGAATAAACTACTTCAAATTTGCTCCCCATCGAACAGTAAAATGCTTCTTCCACCTCAACACAGCTGTAATAGTAATCCAATAATACCACATATATTAACATTACTCTCATGGGGGCCATTTTCCTCTATTGAGTACTTTCCTCAAATCTATAAAACAGAGGATACCACGATCATATGCATGCATGAAAAATACCAGGAGTATGATATTGCAACTATGATTAAGACAGGAACACAATACACAACATGTTGAGGTCATCCTCCTTCAATATTCACCGTATCAATGCGTCTTTCACATGCCCTCACACATTTTCAGTCTGCATTAACGTACCCCTCCGCCTCCCCCATCCAACCCCACCTTCCCCCTCCTCCCTCCCCCCCAGCTTGTCTGAGAACCAGTCCCTGGTGCGCATGCCCCCCTGGAGCAACGGCTGGCTGGTGGGCGCCATGAGCCTCTCCATGTCCCTTCACTTCATGATCATCTACGTCGACCCCCTGCCCGTGAGTCTGGCCTCCTGCACTACAGCCCTCTTCTTCTTCTTCTTCTTCTCCAAAACAAACATCCATCTCCCTCTACTCCTCCCTCACACACACTGCCTTTCCAACCTCCATGTTCTCATTGCTTAAACACACCGCTCAGCTGCCCAGATTACTAACAGAGGTGGCATTTAAGGTGGCATACAATGAAACCAGCTGCTCAGCTTTGTGGGGCCTTTGTGGGTTCCTAAAATGGTGTTTCTTAGTTTCTTCACACTATTCTAGGCGAAGAAACAATCACATACAAGACAGACATTTATACTGATTCTTCTTCTTTTTCTTTTTTTTCTATTCATAAACATATATGCATTCATAGATAATATGCAGCTTGTTTCTTACTGGAAGTTGTGCATCTAGTTTGGCAGCTTTAACGCGGCGTCGCTCTCGTCCACAGATGATCTTCAAGCTCACTCACTTGAACGTGGAGCAGTGGCTGATGGTGCTGAAGCTCTCCTTCCCAGTCATCCTCATCGATGAGCTTCTTAAGTTTGTGGCTCGCACATATCTGGAGGGTAAGCTAAACACGTGACCTCTCTACAACACGTTTACTTTATTCTGTATCTGTACGATGTTTATAGTAGCCAGTCTGTATTAAATACACATACTGTACAAAAAAACAGATGTGATTATGTATTTACAGGTGAGGTTTCTAATCTCTGCACCATGTATACACATTTTGAAGGGGATTTGGATATGACTTATGGTGGTCATATTATTATTATGTGCAAGGTTAAAATAGTTTTGAATTTCCAATTAGTTTATATTCTATTGTAGTAGTTTTGACTTTTTGATTTCATTTTAGTTTTAGTTAGTTTTCAGAGTATAATTTAATTTAGTTTGTCAGAAAGGTTTACTTTTTGTTAGGGCAAGCTATAATGTCACAGAAGTATGTAGCTATACAGTATATACTTACAAAATACATGGTTGGAGAACTGTGTAGGAATGTCCATAATGTTTAACGTTTAATGTTTAATCTTTGCGCTACTTTAGTGTCCGATGTGACCCAATTGCAGCACAGCGCCGTCTCCTGGAAGGTCAAGTCCGTTCAGTTTCTGTGGTTCAATAGTCACGAGAGCTGATGTAAATTCATGCGGTCTCCTTTTTTCGGTAGTGATAAATTATAGATAAAAAATAAAACTGATATATTATTATTTTTTTAACAAGGCAATATCGTTTCAGTTTAGTTTTTTACTTAAATTATATAGCTTTTATTTAGTTTCAGTTTACTAACAATATTTTTAACTGCTTATTTTCATTTTAGTTTCAGTTTTAGTTTACTATAATAACCCTGGTATGCAGCCTCAACACATTTTGGATAAAACCGGGATGATTTTCAAAATTATTTACAGGATCCCAGACCTACTTTTAAAATATGTGTTTACATTTTAAGAACACATGACTTCATCCTCCTCCTTTAACATTTCAACCTGAACGTGGTCTATGAATGTCTAATTTGTATTGATTTGTAAGGAATATATGATCAATTAATGGAATGTTATGACATAATTTACCTTCCAATTAAATGTCTGTTAATGTATTTGAACTGTTATTTTAACCTCTTTTCTTATTCCTGACACACGATCTCCCACCTTCTTTCCTCTAATCTCTGTTTACTCTGATGACATTCATCTAACGTTCCTCTCCTTGCATGCTCTTTGTCACCATTTCCTCTCTGACAATCCAGTCTAAACCTATCCCCCCCCCTCCTCCACACCCCTGTAACAACGCAAGGTATTCCCCTGACTCACGCTAAAGGTTTAAGCACTCTGCATCGTGCACATATGTTTTGTTGAGCTTTTTCTCTGCCTTGCAAATCTCTCTGGACTAATGCTTTTGGATCCCGTGCATCTGTCATGAGCTGCCTGTAGAAATCTGATAATTGGTCTCAGCATCATCGACATTTGCTGACAGTAGCTTGTAGATCATCTGAAAGTAGAAATAGTAACATGAGCACACTTTGACTGCATTTAATGCGATCAAACTAATATTGTGCATTTTGCTAACAAGGTCAAATTAATTAATTTTGGATTTTTTCTCAAAACCATGTATGCTCAGTTGCTCTTGTTATTGTGAAAAAGTAGCTTTATAATAATATAATATAATATTTGACTTTGCTCATATACAAATTTGAAAATAATGCTTCATTTGTTTTATTTTCTGATGAGACACTGGTACACGATGGGGAACTTTTCTATTAAATTTAACTGGAATTTGTATTTATATTATTTATCGTTATTTTATTTATACCATACTATATTTTAGCTAATGTGCAGTCTTTTTCCCTACTATGTGACACTCATGATAGGCTCAATAACAGACAAAAAAATACTACATAAAGATATGATTTTTTTTAGAAATGTGCTAGTTAGAGAATACATCCATGCTGAGAACAGGTGGATGGATACGTTAACGTATGTATTGGATGTAAAAAAAATGTAAAAATGACAATTTGCTGTCTTACAGGTGTTGCATCAGACTATTGTAGTCAAGAAATGAGTGGTGCAGGGATATAGAAGTATTAGAAGTAGAAGTATAGAAGTATTTTTTTAGGCCAACCAGAAATCTATAATGGGATTTTTCCATTGGGTTTTGGATTATTGCAGAAAATCAGCTCTGTGGCAAACAAAAATGTATGATACTTAGACGTTTTGTTCAGCAAGATTATCTCCACAAATGAACACCACTTTTATGATTTTTGAAGCGTAAATGCAATCGCCAGAAGTAAAAAGCTAACGTTAGGCTATAAACGAACTACACCACGGTCACATGAACGTGAGTATACACAACGAGGCCGTAAAGGAGAACGAGTCGCTGTGATGACGATTAGTCGTCTCATTTAGCCGCTTGTTAGCAACCACATTTTTTAAGACACATAAAAGCTTCAAAATTCCCGAGTGGGATATTTACTGACGTATTTTATGTCGTAGAACAAAATGTTAAACTCTCTTAAGCTTGTGTTAACCACAGATCTTCTGTACGTTTCAATACCCATACTACCATCCTATTTTAGTATGCCAGAAAAAGATTTAGCATGTCCCAATACATAGTATGTCGAATGCAGTATGCCAAAAATACCAGGATGTCCTACTACATCCGGTCACATTTTGCAGTATGCAAGCCAGCATGGTTTTCTGGCTATTCTGACCCACAATCTTCAAAGTTCAAGGTGCAATGTTACAAAGAAGTAGTATGTCCCAATTGTATGCATAGTGCATGCAACAGTGCGTACTTCGTAAGGGCAGCTGCAGTATGTACTAAAAGTAAAAAGAAAAACTATGCGATTTAGAACGTAGCCATCATTTCAGGCATCTGACTGAAAACCCATCTTTGTATAAACTAAACAATGAAATATTGCCTGTTAATTAGTGAGTTTTAGAGGTGCTGGAAGGTGGATTTTGTTACTTTTGACAGGCTAGCTGTTTGTTTGTGCTAAGCTGAGCTTGCTGGATGCAAAACAATGGACTCTTCACTCAATGCATTTAACTACTCAACCTCAGCACACTGCCTTTACCTCGCAACTGACAAGCTTGTGTTTTCCTCTGCAGGGAAAGTCTAGAGGAAAAGTGCGACAGAGAGCGTCTGAAGCAGAGAGAGAGAGAGAGAGAGAGAGAGAAAGCTGAGACACAGGATGGAGAGGAAAGGGCTGAGCGCTCCCTCTGCCAACAGTCACTTGACGTGATCAAAACATCCAGTGGCATGAATACAAAAGAAAACACATAAGCCATCTGGAAATACACCAAAAGAAAGCTGCAAAATATTTTTTTTCTGTGTATGTACTGAAGTTAATATATAGGTGAGAGTTATTAAAACTATTCTGTGTTGATTCTATTCTTAAAGAATAAAGATATGTAATAAAGAAAATGTGAGACTTGGATATCAGTGTTGTTTTTCACTTTGTTTTTGTATATAATGCTGTTAATATATATGTTTAGCACTGTTTCCTGACATTAATCAGGTTCTGTTATGCAACAGGAATAATAATGTGGTCAATAGTGACTGTAAAACGTCATCTACAGTCATCTACAGCTGTGTTGCATTAACATAAAAACAAACACATTTATGAATGCAGTTTGATTCTGACAGTTGTTGCACATGTGAGATGGCTACAGCTATTATTACAATTAAGTAACTATAAAAATTGATGTATAATTTCATACTAATATTTATTGACAAAATTGTATTATCTGTATGAGTTATCTCTTTACATTATTCAGGGTTTTTCAACCTTTTATAGCCTGTGGTAAAGTTGGTCAAGTTGAATTTGCAGTGGCTGTATTTTGTATTAAAATTGAAAGATCATGCATGTATTTCCAAATAGATTAAATGGAAATGATCAAATTATATAGTATAGTAAATCCTATTTCATTAAATTATATAGTGTAGAGAAATATATTATTATGCATATCAGTCTTATAAATTTCCTGTGACCCCTTTTGCATATCAAGCAACTCTGCACGGAGTTCTGAGCCCAGCGTTGAGAAACTATATCATAATATTTGATTATGAACTCAAAGGTTGCAGAAAAGATTGTGACAGTTTATCTTTACTTTTCAATATGTATTAACACAGAACAAACTGACAAGATGTTACACATTCATATTTCTTCATATATTTTCACCTAGCTTCTGTTAGGGATTTTATTTTGAAAAAAACAAGCCTCCCCCTGAGCTTCCTGTTAAGATACAGTTACTCTATGTGGCATGTATTTTGAAAAACAAGCCTCATCCTGAGCTTGCTGTTAATATACAGTTACTCTATGGGGCTTTTATTTTGAAAAACAAGCCTCATCCTGAGCTTGCTGTTAAGATACAGTTACTCTATGGGGCATTTATTTTGAAAAACAAGCCTCATCCTGAGCTTGCTGTTAATATACAGTTACTCTATGTGGCATTTATTTTGAAAAACAAGCCTCATTCTGAGCTTTGTTAAATACAGTTACTCCTTGTGGCTTTTATTTTGAAAAACAAGCCTCATTCTGAGCTTTGTTAAATACAATTACTCTATGTGGCATTTATTTTGAAAAACAAGCCTCATTCTGACCTTTGTTAAATTCAGTTACTCTATGGGGCATTTATTTTGAAAAACAAACCTCATTCTGAGCTTTGTTAAATACAGTTACTGTATTTCACAGTTATATATTAGCTTGAAGTCTAAAAGCGAATACGGTCGTAGTAAGAACAGGAATAGTTAACAATGCTAAAGTAACATAAAAAGACATTAATGGATATAATAAAAGTCACCTCTGAAATGCAGTTAATTTAGGAGAGTTTCTACTTTGTATCACCATTCTTCATTATTGCACTGTGATCCGTTACATTTAGAGGTCCTCCTTCACAAAGAAGATGAAAAAATATGTTTGCATATGAGAATGATTGCGTAGTTAGCACATCGATGATACTGATACAGTGAAGAATCAAGTGTTGGAATGTTGAGTGTTTTGCTGGAGTCATGTCAGTTCAACAGAATACATTTACATGTGTATTAGTACAGGAATAAACATGTTACTGGATGTAAGAAAAAGGGAATGGGGATTTTTTTTTTTTAGTGTCCTAAAAGCATTCACGGTTCATCAAAAATCACTTTGGTCGTAAGCAACGGTTTCAGTCACCGACACCGAACCATCTCTTTAGGTCTCTTTAGGATTATCCATCCAATACAGTGCTAGCAGCACCAGCTGCGATAATCCCAGTGGTCACGACAGTATTTCATGTGGTTAGTTGGTCCTTACTGATCCCTGTTGAGATGTTTTATCTTCTGTGCTCTTTGGTTCCGATGTGACTATAACTCACGAGGCGTCTGCAGGCGAGGAACCACCTTCACTGACTCCCTCCTCCAGGATCTCCCGGACTTGTTCGAGACTCTCAGCCTGCCGAATTAACTCCAGCTTCACCTGAAGGGGGAGAGAGGGGTCGGTAAAATGTCAATTTCTCATTGATATATATGCAACTGTATGAGTTTCTGCAAGTGCAAGAATAAGTTTTCACCAACTTTCTTTTTTTTTTAACCATCACTCCTCCCCTCAAGCTAACTTCTACCACTGTGCGTAGCTTCTTACCTGCAGCGACTGGGAGAGCTGGACAAAGTCCATCTGGACAGTCTGGCTGGTGTCGACCTGGGAGCGCAGACTGATCACTTGGCTACGCAGCTCCAGACACTGTTGTTGCAGGGCCGCCTGACAGCCACAGAGAACAAAACATGAAGTGTCGGATTTGAAAACTTTGGCAACTCCTAATGGTAGTATCAACAAAAGTCACTGTAGCAAACAACAATGCATGGCACTATTTGTGCTATTCACAATGTAAACTTAAAGAAGACCTATTGTGCTTTTTTCCCTTTCCTTTAGTGTGTTTTATAGTCTTTTAAAAGGTCTGCAAAGTTACAAAGCCCAAAGTCCACACTAAAGGGAGTTACTCTCCCCCACAGAAACACTTCTCCTGAACTGCCTGAAACACCTTGCTTGAAGTCCCGCCTTTTCTTTCGTAACGTGGTGATGTCACCAAGTAACACATTTGCATAACTGCTAGTTTTGCACGGCCTCAAAAGAGCTAGTAAAAGCGGAGCTGGAGCAGAGTCTGAAATGTTTGGATCGGTTGACCAATCACAACAGAGTGGGCCAGCTGACCAATCAGAGCAGACTGGGCTTTTCGGGAAGGGGGGGGAATGGGCTCAAACAGAACAGAAAGAGGTGCTGCAGCACAGCCGGTATGAGAAAAATAAATGTTTTTGGAACATTAAAGCATGTAAACATGTTCTAGTAGAAACACAAACTACAAGTATGCACCTGAAAATGAACATAATGGGTCCTCTTTAAATGGCCCACCACTGTTAATCAGGATTAGCATATGTGAGAATGAGAGCAGCCCACTACCGACAGGATTCATCCCCAGTACAAATAAACAACCCTACAGACTTCACTGAGGCACACAGAGAGCAGTTAAATGTGCAAGCTATCAGCAGTAACACTGAGTTTATCAGGTTGGATTTACTTTATCATTACTGAGGGCCTTGTTGGTGCTCTGCACGTGAGACAGCGCCACCCGCAGGGCTTCCAGTTCAGTGCGGCAGGCCAGCAGTTCAGCCTGCATCTGGTCCTTCTGAGCCTGGATCCTCTCCGTCTCCGTCTTCAGACTGGACAGCTGCACTGCACACACAGACAAGACTCATAACTATTAAGGTGAGACACCAAAGGATAAAAAACATTTTGCTTTCAATATGTCTTCTTTCAGACTGGTGGAAAGAAAACATCCAAAATATACATTTAGGTGTTTATTTGACTACTTTGTCTAATTGCGTCTGCAGATTTCTCCTAAATTCACCCAAAGATAGCATTAGATAATGCCTTATTTACATATTTAAACATAACATTTCACAAAACTTCTAATAGAAAAAAAATGTATCTTAATGTAAGTAATCAACTGGGGAGGTTTCACGGTGATATTTGTTAGTTAAAATTGTTTATACCTATCACCTTAAGTGTCTTCAAAATGTATGGAATTTATAATACAGTACATATCTTTAAATGCTGTCTTCTCAAAATGAGTTTTTTCTCAGACTCTGAGCCAGAAATCTCCACTTCAGTAGCACTTCCACACACCAAACTTTCCTGTTTCATTCCTATCTATATTCTGAAGGTTTCTACAGAAGGGTTTGACCATATATCATTCATAGCCTGATTTATATAACATTTTATCACTAAAAACATGATAAAAAGTGATTATTTATGGCTGCTGACAGTATTTTCTGATTTATGGAGTGAAAGAGAGATAACCAAAATCCCCTCTGTAAAAACCTTTCACTCTAATATGCAGTGGTGGAATGTAACTAAGTACATTTACTCAAGTACCGTACTTCAGTACAATTTTGAGGTACTTGTACTTTAATTGAGTATTTCTATTTTATGCTACTTTATACTTCTACTTCACTACATTTCAGAGGCAAATATTTTACTTTTTACCTCACTACATTTTTATAACAGCTTTAGTTACTAGTTACTTTGCAGATTCAGATTAAACCCAGCAATATATCAACTCTATATATTTGTATTACTGTTAAAGTAATGAAAATTAGCTCCACCTTTACCAGCTGCAACATTAAAGTGATGTACACATCAATGCATCACTGATTATAATCCAGTAATAAAACATATGTGATGTGACATGGTTCTGAATTGAGCCACTATGCAAAATGAGTACTTTTACTTGCTGATACTTTTGTACTTTTACTTGAGTAAGACAAGAATTTTGAACCTGGCTTTATCCAAAGTTCAGATCTCTGTTCTGGAAATTCATGCAATTTAATAAGACAATGCCTCATTTGCCTATTTAAACATACATTTCCATTTTCATGGCGATATCTATTAGTTACCCTTTTGACCCTATTCACCTGCAGTGTCCAGGTGTTCCAGCTTATTACAAGTTGACTCTCATTTTCTTAGTTTGACCATCAGTTTCTATCGGTTATGATAAAACTGCACTCACCAAGGGGAAAAGTGAAATAAATCTGAATGAAATGTAACCCTACACCAATCACAAGACCTACTAATTGGTTTACCAGACTAATAATAAAGCACGAGTTGTTCACTCACCTTCTAAAACTTCTGATGACAGTAGTAGCCAGTGGGAGCAGGCAGGAAGAGAGAATAAAACACGGTTCAGTCAGTGATGCAAACGTGCCCTAAATAATAATAATAATATAAAGCACAGACCGTTCTCCTCTGTCCGGGTGTCCAGCTGCTCCCTCAGGTTGACAATCTCGATGCGAAGACGCTCCTCACTGTGTGCCCCCTGCAGGTTAGAGGTCAGAAGTCAGAACACACACACACACAGACACTATATGCAGGTGACACACATACGGTAACTGCCTGCTATATGAGGCTGTACCATTAGCATTCATAAAAGTTATCAAAGCACAAACACTATCTGTAAGACTCTTCAAATTAAAGGAACCAAATAAACATTTTAAACTACCAACAGATGTCAAAAGAACTGGGGCATTGACAACTTGGTTACAAAATTGAACCTCCACACATGAAAGTTGACTAATCTCATAGTAAATTGAGTAAATATGTGAGCCATTTCAATCATTTACAGTCATCCCAGCAACTATGAGAAATGAAGAAAAACAGAGACTAACTAAAGGGAAGTCACAAGTTTCGCACAGGTTTCTGTTCCCTTTACAATACTATGTGAAACTAAAGATCTCATTATTCTCATTAAACTGGATGTGAATAATGTCAAATACATTATTTTACTATTTGTGCTACGATCCATGGTTATATGAGTTTTTAGAAAATGGATTTTAAGTGAGTTTTCTAGGGCTGTCCTCAACCAAAGAAATTCTTAGTCGACCAAAGGCCCTGACACACCAAGCCGACGGTCAGCCGTCGGACAGTTTGGGGCCATCAGTGAGAGTCTGTCTGCCTTGTTTTTGCGGCTGATCAGCATGTTGAATCGGCGGTGGCGACCGGCGGTGAGAGAAATTCCTCTGATTGGCTGTTCCGCTTAAGCGGTGTGTTCGAGTGCAATTTTTTGGCCAAGACAAAGGCGACGTGAGACGACTTAAGGGGCGGCCTACGTCGGCAGTAGTTATTTGGTGTCGGCTTGGTGTGTCCCCATCTTAACACTCGTACGATTTTGTCGACTAATAAATTAGTCACTTAAATCGACAGATCTGTAAAACTGAGTTTCTCCACAAAGAATCATACAAAAGCACCACTTTAAATCTTATGTTTACCAGAGAAGTGCTCATAAGTTTCTTAGAAATAAATCACTCAGCTTGAAAAAAGCATAAAAAAACATCTAATCGAATAAAGAAATCTTAGTCGACTGAGACCAAAATCGACTAAGAGGGGGCAGCCCTAGAGTTTTCCTTGCCGCAGCACTCGTGGAGCGGAGATACTGTAAATGAAAACCTAGAGCAGTAATGGTACCTGCAGTGTTGCTGGGAATGATGAGTCTGGTTCCTCGTCCTCAACCTCCTCTCCTTTCAGTCTGGACAGCTCACTGCACACCTTCCTCTGGGAAAACGATAACTCTGCCTGGACACACAAATGCAGATTTGAACATCTACACCTACTGAACTAGAAGTGCACTCGGAGAGTGCAGACCTTCGCCAAGGCAGGTTTCATGTACGTCGCTGCCCCCCGTTCAGTTTGCGCCATCATCCACATGTGTTTTTGTTTATGTTGAGATGAGTGGTACGTATTTTTTATACAGTTTTGTGTAATCTGTCCGAACACTAACTGAAATGTAAAAACAACATATTGTGGTTTATGGGCGAGTTATGTGTCAGACTTTTTCTTGGCTGAGTGCTGATTGGTTTGGACAGAGCCAGGCTAGCTGTTTCCCCCCGTCTCCACTCTTTATGCTAAGCTAAGCTAACTAGCTGTAGCTTCACAATTACTGTACAAGTGCGTGGTATCCATTTAACTCTTGACAAAAAAGCATGAAAGTGTATTTCCCAAAATGTCATCATCGTTATCATCATCACTCACCAGCCGACTCTGAACGGCATTCTGTGATTGGCTAAAAGATTTCTGCAAATCCTGGAGGAGGGCCTCTGAAGTGTGGACCTGACACTGGAGCATTGACACCTGAACACACACACAAACAAACACATTAACATGTGTTTAAGTCTGCACAAATCATATCCACTGTGTGTGTGTGTGTGTGTGTGTGTGTGTGTGTGTGTATGTGCGACTGGCTCACTCTACACACACACTGATATCTAGAGAGGTGAAGTCCTTCCCCTTCCGATGCACCCCATGGGACGTTATATCAGAAACAATATGAACAGAAGTCAACGGCGAGAGATTGATCGCGATTGAAACCGCTCAGTGATCTACATCTTTCGTCTCGCACAATATACGTCACCCACACTAGCTAGCTAGCTAACTTAGCTATGACCACACACAGATGACACGTTATCTTACCTGATGTGTTTTATCCAGCGACTCCTGGTCTTTTTATCAGTTGAAAGCAAAAGAACGAGCGAGACCCGTTGCTGGTGTGAATACATCCCAGTACGACACACACATGCATCGTAACTTCAGAGAGAGAGACGTCACTTGCGCAACTTTTGGGCGTCTTTCTAATTGCATATTTTCACAGTGTTACTTCAACAGTTTTACAACAAACTGAGACTTTCTTGACTTGCAAAATTATGTTTTAAATTGACAAACATCATATGTGTGACTCATGGCGCAATTCAGACAGAATCAAAAAAATATTTGTCTCTCGCCGTTGACTACCGTTCATATTTTTCCCAAAATAAGGTCCCAAGGTGTCCAGCGGAAGGGGCGGGACTTCGCCTCTCTATAGCCACACTCAGAGCAGAGCTGCTCACCTGTTTGTGTGTGTGGTTGGTCTGTGTGTCCAGTTCTCTCTCCAGCTCCTCCTTCTCAGCCTGCAGCCGACTCACCTCCCCTCGCAGCTCTGACACCTGTCCAACACACCACAAAGACATTAGTCTCTGGAGAAGCTTTTGGTCGGACACATAACGGACAGATTGGAGTGTAAGTATACTTCTATCTATTGCTAGACAACGGCATGAATGTTCTTTAAAACCTGACCTTTGACCTTAAATCTGTACCTGAGCATTGAGTGCATCCCAGTCACCGTGCGTGACCAGTCGGTGTCCAGCCGGCGGCAGGTAGATGGCTTCAGGCACCAACGTTCCCGTGGAGACCAGAGAGTCGGTGTCTTCCTGAGCGTGGAGTTTTCTGGGCAGAGAGGGCGTGTCTAAGGAGAAGGACGACAACGAGGCCGAGTCGCAGTGCCGCAGCGAAAAATACGCTTCTGTCGAAAGCGGCGTCCCTTCTCCCTCCGCCGCCGCCTCGAGCTCTGCTAACTGGTTGTGCCTCCTGTCCATCGACGCCGCGGCCTCTGCCTCCGTCAGGCTGTTGGTGATCGATGTCGGGGATTCATTACTGGAGACTTCTGCGTCCATCCTGCCTTTCCTTCCACTGATCTAACAGGTAGAGGAAAACAAACGCTGGGATTAAGTCCAGAACATTTGGAAACTATTTGGGAGAAAAGACAGAGTTGAACACTGACCACGTTGTGTAAGCTGGCTCTCCTCCACTCCACAGGCTGAGACTGAAGGACAGATATCCTGGCCTCATACTGCGCTGCTGTCTCTGTCAACACAACACGATCATGAAGTAATGATTTAATCCTCCAGTCAGATAAACGACATCCAGTTTAACTCAAAGGTTGAGCTCACAATACTTTAAATAAGTGTAGCTGCATTTGAGATTACATTGTGTTTTATTAGCAAGACTTTAAAGTTTAATAACAAACTTTCCTTGTTTTAAAAAGGAGCATAATTTACCGTACATGTAAGTGTTTGTGTGTCATCTGCTGACCTTTGACCTTATTGAGTACATCAACGACATACCAACATTCATGTCGGCTCATTCTGAGCTTTGTATCAAATATTTAATTAATACTGTTGATTAAAAGTCAACTGGCCTCGATTAGAAACTACACAAACAAAAATGAAAACCAAAAACGTAGAGTTTAGTTCCCTTAAAAAGAAATAGTACAAAACAGGTTTTTATCATTAAAACATATCCAATGGAGATGCAAAATTATTTAGGCTCTGATTTCTTTCTTCTTCCAAAAGGACCACACAAAATATACTTTATTAAATTAGACATTGTGCACACAAGGAATGTCACAAACACGCCGTACTTATCACGCACATGTAAACATGAAGGCGCAGACAAACGCACACTGACCTCTGAGAGCCTCCTGCAGCGACTGGATCTCTTGATCACATTGTTTTTGCAGCTCTGCCAGTTCCTCCTGTTTGCTCAGCTCACAGATCGTCGCCACGCCCTGCCAGTGTTCGGCCTGAGCTCGGTACTCGGCTAGCTGGGCCTGCAGGCTCGCCTCTGCGGATGATAAACAGGTTGCTGTGTTTAACCTTCACTGTATCAGAAATGTAAATACCTCACTATAAGATAAGAAGAAAGCTCACCTGATGCCAGTATGCATGCAAACTTTGCAGGACGCAGCTCTAAATTCTTTGCATCGTTTAGCTTTGTAAAACTACGAAACGTGTTTATGTCGTCCTTGTTAGGTGTGCTAATAGTAGGTTGACAGAGCTGTCTGAAAGATGCATACAAATCCTTTAAATATATACAGGTCAGACAGTCATGTAATAATGCTGGGTGTGTGTATTTTGATGAGCAAGGAGGAGGCCATGAATGACCCACCTGACAACAGTCTGAGTTGTCTGAGTGTATGACAGGGAACAATATGGGGAATAAACCCCATCTATGAATTATTCAAATGAGTAAATTGGTAAATAAACTAAAGGCAAAGTCCCACAGACTCCACTGCTGGAAGTGTAAAAATAGTAATAATAATTGCAAACACTTTTTTTCTTAAAATATATTTTGTCTCTTCTTCTGACCTCAGTAAAACCCGTTATGTAGAAAAGTAGTGTTAAACCCCCTGTTTGCCACAAACTTGACTCACACATTTTATGAAAGTGAGAAAATACTAAAATGACCATAAAGCGTTGTCATGTCACCAAATAAGAAAACAATTCACATTTATATATATACACACATTTCTTTTGTCATACAGATTGACTTCCTAATGTACTACTTCATGCTTCGGTATGGCGTCAGTGTGGTTGCCAACCTTTTAACTTCAGGGACCCCTTTTTCTATCATTGAATAAACTAGCGACCCTTGACTAAGTGACATATTTTATATAAATATATTTCATATTATATTCAATGCATAACAATAACAGTACAGAACAACTGATAAACTGTAACCCAAATAGTGAACGCAATAACTGCAGGAAGTTTGTGTAAAACGAGCAATTTGGATGAATTTTGAGCAGATTATTTGAATATTGAGATGAGATTTCCTGTTACTTTTAGGAACTTTTGAATACAATTCTCTGTCTGTGTTATGTACTTCTTTGAATTTTTGACAATTATACATACTTAATAGGCTTCTTTTTTTGACAAAGCCAGTGTGGTTGCCAACCTTTTAGCGCTTTGGTTGTTTTGACTGCGTACTTTTCTAATGCAGGACAAGGCTGTTTAGCAGAGAGGGAAGGCTCTGTGAATGTAGCTCGTGTTCAGGTCTTCCCCGTGCCCTTATCCTGTTTATATCTTAAATAATAATCAAAACTTTAAAAATGATTTCATTTAGTTTTCTTCACAGAAATGAATGAAATGCTGAGATATAGGCCAACTGTATATTTAAAAAAAAAAAAAAGTTGTCTTACACCTCTTAAAATTAAGAAGTCCTCGTAACCCCCCTGAAGCTTTGGTGACCCCTAATGGTAACCAGTGAGTTAGACCACAGATGAACAAACTGTAATAAAAGTCCAATAACAGAAATCTAAACATATTAGGATCTGGGAGGGTAGAGCTGTGTAAACAGCAATATAATAAACAGTTATAGAGCTTGTTGTATTTAATCATGTTTTACAGGTGGGGTCTCTGAGATCCCAAACAGGAGTAATGTGTCTTCTTCTGTGTGGCATCAGTTAAAAAAATCAGGTTTAAAAGTTATGCTCTTAATATTAGGAAAAGTCATGAAGTATCAAGATGATGTGATGATATTAAGTATGTTTTTTGAGCTGTCAGGGACCTGGATCTCCAAACACAATATTAAGTTTTATCAGGCTAACTGTTGCTGTCATTATTATGTAAAGACTCCAACACACATACACACACACATATTGTTGCTGACAGCTGTGAGGATCTGTCTTCTGATGTTGGACAACTTTACAGCAACACTTGTTGCTCCAGTTTAATAATATACTTTAAAAATAAACTTTATTTGTATAGCACCTTTCCAAACATAGTTACAAAGTGCTTTACATAAGTTAAAATAGTGTAAACATCAAGATAAAAACAATACAGAATAAAAACATAAAAACATAGGCCAAAATTGAATGTTGAACATAAGACTTTTGTACAAAAAGTCAACAATAATAATTAAATTTAAAACAAGGGATTGCTATAAAAAGGCCTTCCTGTAAAGGAAGTTTAACATCAAGTTGTTCAACATGTATCATGACAAGAGAAACCTACAGCTGCTACTACTTAAGTTTTATCAGGCTAACTGTTGCTGTCATTATTATGTAAAGACTCCAACACACACACACACACAAACACATATTGTTGCTCACACAGCTGAGGATCTGTCTCCTGATGTTGGACAACTTAACAGCAACACTTGTTGCTCCAGTTTAACATCAAGTCGTTCAACATGTATCATGACAAGAGACCTACAGCTGCTACTGAAGCCACCTGCAACAGGATTTAAGTCTCAAAAAGCAGCATATCTAGAGATGAATGTGTTGTAACTAACACCACCTCATGGCTGTGATAATAGTGAATGAAAGCCGTGAATCAGAGCTCTCTCATTGAGTTATATTGAGCTTTACAGGAGCTATATAGCAGCAAGTGAAGCTAACGTGTTAGCTAGCTAGCAGGCTAGCAGCTAGCACCGTTCATCTCTATGGTGCTCAGCGATGCTAACAGGCTAACAGGCTAACTGAGCAGAGCTGCTTCACATTCAACAGGTTTCACTCAGTTAGTGAAGACCAGCAACAATTCACCTCACAACCAGTCCCGTTACTAGTACAGCAGGTTAAAGTTGAACGTTTTTATTACCTGTGTCTTCAGTGTCGGAGCTCATCTTCTCACCTGAAGAGAAACTAAACAGGTCTATGTAGAGTCAGAGAGTCATTGTGTTGTTGAAGCAGCAGCAGAGCTCTGGTGATGTGGAAATGATCCGCTCAGTGTCAACTTCAGGAAACTACTTTCCCCGGTCTGAGCGGGTCTCAGCCTGCAGGAAATCACGTCAACCTCCTTCCTCTTCTCTGAGGCCTTTCCCTGTTTGCTCTGACTGTTAATCTACTGACCGGTTTTATTATTAAAGCTGGTTAAATACCAAGAAAAGCAGCCACATGTGTGTGCTTGTTGTGACTGAACCACACCCTGCTGGACATGAAGCATCCAGTCACTGTTTGGTGGCCACTGGAGGTCACTGAACCACATGTTGAACCACATTCTTGACTTGTCTATTACAAAAATGACATCATATACTGTAACATTATTTATTTGTTGAAGTAAGTCCTCATTACATATTTTTTTTGTATGATCATAATTGCATTTATTGTATAATATATGATATTTTTTTATATATCACCCTTTGGAAGTTACCTGAAGTCTAGAAAAACATTTTCAAAACAAAATGTGAATGTATTGATAAGTAATATAATAACAATAAAGATAATGATGATAATAATAATAATAATATATGACACCAAATACTGTAACTTTATTTATTTGTTGAAGTATGTCTTCATTACATTTTTTTTGTATGATAATAATTATATTTATTATATTAATATATGATATTTTTTTAATTTCAGACGGACCACAAGACGGACAGAACAGAAGAGAATGACTCTGTTTTCGTGGAATAAGTAAGTAAGCTGCACATTAAAAGAATGGTTTGTCATTTTGGGAATATATATTAGTTTGGGAGACACTGACAGCAGACCAAGAGAAGGATCCACATTCCTGACTTATTTCTGATGTCACAGGGCAGAACTCTTCCTGGAGCTCCTGAGAGTGGACGTCAACCGAACCACACAAAGCCAGCAGCATCACACAACCAGTCTGATGTGAGGAAGCTCCGGCACCACAGCAGTCCACTCAACACACTGAACCGCCTCCAGCTCCACACTTTACACACTGGACTGATCTCATGTTTGATTCAGTCAAATAACAACAAAAACTCAGATATGTAACATGATCCTGTGTTCTGTCTCTTACTGATGTTAGGTTAAATTCAATGTGTAGCAGCTGAAACAACTTTGTCACCAGGGGCCTGTTTCAACAAGCTGCTATATGCAAGTATATATACTGTATATATTAAAACAACACATGGAATTCCTCCATCACACACACACAATGGTGGAATAAGTATTCAGATCCTTTAAAAAAGTACTAATATGACACTGAAAATACTCAATTACAACAAGAAGTATTTCAGCAAAATGTACTTAAAGTAAAAGTACTCATTCAGCAGTAAAATGTAGCCTGACAGTGTTTTTCTATTATATCTGATGTTTCTGGATTAATATTACTGCTGCACTTATGTGTATGTTGCATTTTACTGCTGTAGATGTTTAACTTCGTGCTAATTTTAACTCCTTTATACGTATACTGTTGGGTAGTTTAATTTACAGCAATGCATCATGGTCCATAAGATCATAATGTTTGTAGCACCGCTGTCCTGTCAGAAACACACATCTCTAAAATTCAGCTTTCCATGGTGTCAGAAAAACCGCCCGTTTTCAGCTTTGTGCCGATGCATTTTCCAGCTGATCAAAGAGGCTTTTTAAAGACTTTATTTATCTCAAGAAGTAGGAGGATTTTTTTCAACACATAAAAGGAACACTTCATCCTTCAGTTTATCACAAACATTAAAAATCAACACATCTGGAGATGCGCAGAAACTTTAATCTGTAAAGTAACTAAAGCTGTCAGCAAAATGTAGTGGAGTAAAAAGTGCAATATTTACCTCTGGGATGTAGTGGACTAGAAGTATACATGTATAGTAGCATTGAAGGGAAATACTCAAGTAAAGTACAAGTACCTTGGAATTGTACTTAAATATAGTACTTGAGTAAATGTACTTAGTTACATTCCACCACTGCACACACATGGACATACAATGAAGTCAGAGAAAAATGTTGGCTGGATGAAAAACTGAGAAAAACTTCTAAAATGCAAAACTAGTTACCAACCTAAGAGTCAATGAATTTAGAAGAACAAAGAAATGATCAAATGCACAGCTGGAAAGGTGAAACGCATCGTTCTGAACATTTGTTTAATTTCTGAACCGCAGAACTTCATCTGAACAAAGAGCCTCCAACAGCATATTGAACACTGTTTTTTTTATTGAAGTCATTAGTAATTAAAACATGGTCACAATGTAGAACAAGAAAATAGAAAAAAGTTGATTTCATCTCCGGTAAAATGTTTGATCGCTGGATATTTACTTCAGTTGTGTGGATAATTGAATATTCTACATATTAGCCAACATAGACATTCATGATGTGAAGTGGATTAATGACAAAACTGTAACTTCATGATACCAAGCAGCTAGAGTACTGTATAAAATGCTGGTGAAAGTCTTCAGAAACACTAACTCGTACAAAGAGACTCATGTAAACAAGTGCTACACGCCGTTTAAGCAAAATACTATTTCCCTCATAAAGGAATATTATAAATAGTTTGTTTAAATATCTTAAAGTGGTATAATAAGCCTGAAATCCTTTGACTGGAGCGGAGGCACAAAATGCATGTACAGTATATAAATGCTCACAACAAATAAGTGATCAGTAACAAACCCTAGTTATCTGCAGGTAGTGCGGTTTTAAAGTGTTTACAGAGGTAACATCATCTAATAAGTAAACAGGCTTTACAGTATCCAAAGCACCACGTCTTGGATGGGTTTCTACGAGTGCCCCGTGTGCTTATAATTTACATCCGCACACTTCAACATGATCCGGCATCGAGTGGTCAGAGTGAAACCTCGGCAAAGCTTTCATTTCATTTGGTCCAGCGTCAGTGTGTGGGGACGCCGAGTCGTTGTGTACATCTCTGTCCTTCTCTACAAGTTCATGTCCTGATCGCTGACGCTCTGGCGAAGGTATTCTTCATACAGCTTTTTCTAGAGGGAAAAAATAGACGGTTCAACACCCCCCTCTACTGCCTGGATCATTTCAGAGTCACACTCACACACATGCAGTACCTTTTTGGTCTTGACCACCTCCTGAACGTACTCCAGCTTCTCCTGCAGCTGCCTCTTCTGTTTGCCTGAAAGAGTTGGTTGAGTCCTGCAAAACGATTGAAGGGAATCTGATGAGATTTGTTGTTAACATACAAGATGAAGTTGAGAACAATGTGACAGTTTCTTTTAATCCTTTGTCAAGAGCAGAGCTGCAAATCACATGAAGCTACTTAACAGATCGTCTTCTTGATTCTACAAAAAGGAAATAAAAGTGTCACAGCCGCAGTAAAATACTATAGACAAGAAAAACATAGAAAACATACAGTACAAATGTAGTGTGTGTACAAAACGGTACTACAGGGCTGCAACGAACAATTATTTTTATCATTAATTAATCTGAAAATAATTTTTGTGATTAATCAAAAACACATTTGATCTATAAAATGTCAGGAAATGGTTCAAAATGCTTCATGATGACTTCCCGAAAACCAGGGTGATGTCATCAAATTGATTGTTTTGTGTGACTAACTCCAAAAATTAAGATTTATTATAACACAAGACAAAAAAAGCAGCAAATCCTTACAATTGATAAAGTGGAAGAGGGGAATATTTGACATGTATTGCTTGAAAAAAATTACGGAAAATTAATTAATTAATTATCAAAATGGTTGGCAATTTTTTTGTGTCCACTGGAGAAAGCAAATAAACTGAAATAAAATGTATTTAAAAAAAGTAAAATCTCAGGGGGAAATTAAGACCAATTGTTTATTTGTTGTTAATATTTAGTTTTCAATAATAAAATAGTATTGTATGATTGATTATTCTAGATGTTTGCTTTATTTAGATTAGATTTTTATAGTGTTTTCTTTTGCTAGTTATTTGTTTAGTTTAATTATTTTCTTGTTTAGTATATTTAGTTTTTGCATAAATTAGTATTTTTGTTTTATTTGTGAGTTCGGTAAAACTGTGGGCACCCGCGGTTATATATGTAGGTAGGCAGGTATAGGACCAGCATGCACCTGGGTGGGCCTTTGTTTTTTTAACCAGAGCAAGAGAGGCAGCGACAACCATGATTTCTGTGTTCTTCATTTGCTTGCTTGTTTCTTTTTGATATATAAATCATAAGAAACACAGAAACTTTGCGCGGACAATGGTCTCTTTTGCCTGCGTATGCCACATACCCATGTTGTGTCAGTGTCACTTTGATTTAAGTTTGATTTAGATTTTTCTGACAAATGGCCACTACAGTTTACCTAAAATAAAAAATATTACAATGAATGAAAATGGTGAGTTTACAGTCAGTAACAGTGTAGCAGCAGATGACTGTGCTGAGATGTTGTTGTCCTACCTGAAGGAGAAGCGTGAGATGAGGAGCAGGAGGAAGGAGAGGACGACCAGTCCTCCACAGCTGTAAAGCTGCTGCTCGACAGAGAGCGACTCAAATACTCTCACTACGGGAGTCTGTGGATCACAAGAGCAGCTACAATCACACTTGACTGAGCAACAACTACAACACAACAGCGAATGGTGCACTCGCTTGAACGCTCACCAGGTAGAGTGAGAGCGTCTCTGTGCCCTCGCGGCCCAGAGCCGCCTCCAGCAGCGGCTGGGACATAACGCCCAGCACCAGTAAGACCATCAGAGCCATAGGGACGGTGAAGCCCATCAGAGTCAGGAAGCAGCTCTTAAAGCGCGCCCGGCGGTTCGTAACACTGGTCTGCCTGTGAGAGCAGAGGGTCGAGGTTATTCTCTGAAGGCATCACGGACTGATGCTGCTGTGTGTGTGTCCCACTAAGCTGAAATATCTGCACAGGACGACGCTGACAGTTGGGATGAAGAGGAGTCAATGAAACTAATTTGTCTAATCTTCACAGGTGTTTAGACCGCTATGGAAATGCAGACCACAATGGGCTGAAGGTATGGTGTCAAAACAGTCTCATAAGTATTCACAAACAAATGTCAAGTTATGTAACATAACCGCCATTGTAACTGCATTACCGCCATCTACTGGAGAGCACTGGCTCTTCCCTACACCTGTGAATTTTGTGTGAGACACAACGGCGGTAAAACAGTCTCAAAAGGATCCACAGCAATCCTTTTTAAAATGCTAAATTGACGATTCGCAAATGAATATAAAGACTGTGAATGTTATTAAGCCATGCAGATGGGGATGTTTTAGTAAAAATATGACAATGTATTTGTACAACTGTTGTGTTTATTAACAAATGATGATATACGAGTTGTAAATTAGAGGCACAGATTCAGACAGAGATTTACGGATACAAATCACGCTGCATTTGTTTGTGCATTGTGTTTTACGAGTTACATGACATTTGTGAGACTGTTTTGACACCATAGAAGGAACCTTTTAGTTCTTTGAAAAATAGTCCCGGGACTAAAATTACCAGGAAACTTCTTGGTGGAAACGCGGTTTATATTTCATTCTGTAGCACAAAGTGTTTGTGTGAGCTACCTGTCGTTACTGAGCGTATCAGCGATGGCCTCGCTGATGACCTCGCAGTCCTTCTCCAGGGAGTTGAGTGTATTCTGGACGGTTTGGTTGATGGTTTTTTCTACGGTGCGACACACCTCCTCAATCTGGTTGACACAGCGACTCGGCTGAGAACAGGAACAGAGACGACAAATTACAATGTGTACCCGTCAACACGTTTATATTACAATCTTTATATGCAAAGAACAAGGTGAGGGAGCAGAAACATGAGCCTATAAAGTTTTCAATTAAAGTGCGACCCTTAACCTTATTTGGATTAGGAACATAGATGGTGGGCATGTCAAAACCACATTTGTTGAGTCCCGGTCGCTTGCAGAGCTCCTGGACGATCTGCATCATCACTCTCTGAGACAGACGGTCACAAAAAGACAGAAATAAGTCAAGAGGGAGAGAGTACGCCTTTTGAGATTGTAGAGACAATATCTAGTAATTATGTTAAGGACTATAATTTATGGAAGTGAATGACCATTTACTTGTGCGTTCTGTACTCACACATAAAACCTGCACTGGTAAAGACACTTGACAGCAGCTTTAAACTACCCACACACTTTAACATGAAGAGGACATGTTGTATTTTAGGTTATAATTCGTCCTGGAGGGGCCTCAGTCTGACATCATCAAAGCATGTTTTTAAATTATTATACATGTGGAAACTCCTTCTTTAACTTCTATAAAGTTGTTCATATTAGGTGAGTGGATCATGTATTTTTATTTGACTGAATAAAGAACGGAGACGGTGCTTTTAAATGGAGCTGTCGCTGAGCGTACCTGTCTGTCCGACTCTCCCCCGGCCTCATCAGCCTTGCTCAGGTAAAAATGCAGTCGATCCCCGTGTTTCTCATTCAGGTTCTCCACGATGTTGAGGGTGCGCTTGCACAGAGCCTGACCCATGGGGTCAAAGAAGACCAGAATCAGGTCACAGAGATCACCTGAGAGTGACAGTGGGAAGGAGCATTATTTACCACAATAGATTGTTACACAATGCCTATTGCTTCATATGCTCTTATTGTATTAAAATGCATGGTAATGGAAGTATGAGTGAACATTTCTGAGTGATCTTCTTTAAAGTTTCCTGGAGAATGTTGTAATACTTTAAGTGC
Source organism: Adelosebastes latens (assembly GCA_916700685.1). Classification (NCBI taxonomy): domain Eukaryota; kingdom Metazoa; phylum Chordata; class Actinopteri; order Perciformes; family Sebastidae; genus Adelosebastes; species Adelosebastes latens. The sequence continues at coordinate 120,387 of CAKAKR010063480.1, forward strand.
TTCTTATTTAGATGCAGAATTTTGTATCATGTCACAGTTTCATCATACTGTGACAATAGGATTCCTCTGAAAGATGATTATAAAACTGTCAACAGCTTTGAGGCGATCAAAGTTAGCTCATAAAGGAAATACTGAGAGGAGCAGTTAACCTGGAATTAGCTCACTAATGACAGAAATAACCACGGCTTGGTGCTTTATGAGGCCAGACATCACAGATTCAACTAATGTTGCTCCTCTTATCTTGTATTATTTTTACAATACCATTTAAAATAACTCAGTGTCACAACACCAGCTGCCACAAAAGCCTTAGGGGACCCTTGATAACTACAGTACATCAACAGACAAGGTCAGTCAGCGGCAACTCACCCAGCCACATGAGAACCTCGTCCACGTCAAAGGGATACTTCATATCGCCATCCACCAACCCTGGCGAATCCACGAATGTAACCAGGCTGAACCGTTTCTGCCGGGACGTGCAGATCTCTGTGCTCAAGTACTCCGAAACGCCTAGAAATCAATCCAAGAACATCAGAGTTCAGATCAGATCGATGCTGATCACTTAACATTAAAACAAGACATCAGGCTGAAGCCACACATACAAGAAGTTCCTCTATTTGGCTTCAACAAAACTGCAGTTCAATAACTTGAATGCTTGTTTGAGTAACACGTCATAAATATCCCCGTTTATCTTCCACAAGACTAGTGACTGTGGGGCTCAAGGCTGTGTCAGTGTTTTCAAAAGGACAAGAAGTGTGAGGGAGCTGCCACACTGATCGATCCGTGTTGTTGCTGCATCCTAAACAAACTACGTCCAAGTCATTGTCAAATGGACGAACCGCAAAACAGCAAATCTCTCCATCAAAATGCTGTGAATTAGGGAATGGATCAGTGTGGCAGCAGCCTGAGGGGAGACAAAGTGCATCATTGTGGTGACTCTTTAGAGTAGAACAAGGAAGGATTGTGATTTGAGCCGAAATCTCACCTTTGAACTCTTGCAGAGGCTTGAAGTGTGGATACAGATGAAGGGTGGCGTTTCCCTAAAGAAATACAGAACCAGATCAGTTGCAGATCGTTTGTGAACCAGGTATCAGGATATCCAGAAGAACTGAAAACACTAGAGGTCAACTAATTCACGTTAATGAAACTAGTGCAGCGCCAGTTCAAAACATGCCTGTTTAGAATGGGATGAATTCTTGGCCTGTGGTATTGTGGCTTGCAGCTTTCTTGAGAACCGCTCATACAAACAACTTCACACTCTACACTGCGTTTCCTCGGGTCCTGAGCAAAACACCTGCCATGACATAGTTGCATCACACACCCAAGACGTGGCTAATCACGGTCAGAAACACCAGTGAAATTCACTCTGGCTAGACTCTGCTTTGGCTATCTGCTCGTGTTGACTCCAGGGAAATGAAGAAGAGTTTGCATGATATATCCAGGATCCAGCAGCAAATGTGAACTGCAGCAATGAGCCCCGATCTGCCCACTGTGGACGACATGCTTGTCTCAGTCTCCCGTTGCTGCACAGAGCGCCGGTCGCTTGTTTATTCAAAGTTTATTAATATTGAACATGTCACATGTTCAAATGGCACCAAATTCGAAAAAGCACTCCCTTTCCCTTGAGTCCCCAGCAACAAACCCGCCAAGTGTTAAGTAGATCGGATGAACGGTTCTCGAGATATGGGAATAACACACAGACAGAGATTCCTCGCTTTATAGTTAGATAAGTCATTACCATGAGGAATGACTTAAACGTCAATAAAACTGTCAATGCTGAGGAATACAATTTTGAATTCTTACTTCTTCCTGGAACAAATACAAACCTATCTTACAATAAATGGCCCCTTATTGTTTTTGTACTGTTGCACTCACTGTGAGAGATTCTCTCTTGCGCCCACTTGTAACAAAGCTGAAGCCTTGGGTCTCTATTGCCACTCCAGTGCGCTGGATGTGCTCTTCAACATACCTGGCAACAAAAAAGAAACAAAGCATAACAAAAAGGAACGAGTCACAAACAATTTAGTGATGCACCGGTGGAGGAGAAATATTTGTTTCCAAGTCAGTTTTGTCCTTGGTCCAAACTAAATCAATTAATATTATTTTGCAAAATCAATAGACTATTGCATATTGGCTGACACAAGGATCACAGTAAAATCTTAGCTGCACTCATGCATTATGGATTGCATTTAAACGTCCAATAAATTGCATACAAAACTGTGCCAAGAAGGGATTTAACAGGATGCAACAGACACAAATTAAGCTAGACAGGCTTAGACTAGACTAGGTGTTTAAGGTAGACCTGTATCTTTTCAACATGTGATTTTCTGTTTAGATTTCCTTGTGTTTCATTGTGTTGCATGTTTGCTCAGCATTGAGTAGTTTGATCTTGGGTGGACAGACTTGCTCATTGTAAGGTACACTGGGACATACTTTTGTAAAATATATTTACCAGTTGATGAAGGAGCTTTTCCCAGCAGAGTGGTTGCCCATCAGCATCACAGTGATCTTTTTTCTGGGTGCCAGCAACTTCACACCGAGCGACTCGGCTACTGAGATCAACCCTGGACAAAAAATGATCTAAAAATCAAGGCTGCATCTATCAAGTAAAACTGGAGCCATCATAGTGGGTCGTGTCTAGATGGTAACCCCCCCAAGTTACAAAACTCTCGCGAGAGAGGGTTAGGCATCGACCTTGAATGGTTAAGATTGTGGGGCAGCAAGTCTCGCGAGAGTTTTCTTCAACTTGGGGGTTACCTTCTAGACACGACCATCATTGTGCTGTGGTTGCACCTGTAGGACTCAGCAAGGTACACGATAAGATAAGATATTCCTTTATTAGTCCCGCAGTGGGGAAATTTGCAGTGTACAGCAGCAAAGGGGATAGTGCAAAAAACAAGATGCATCAGCTAACACAGTAAAAAGGAGCTAAACAAAGTGTAACAAAATATGAACCATTTAAATAGAAGGAAGTATGAAAAAATAGGAGCAGTATATACAGTATTGACAATAAACAGACTAATACCAAAATTGCACAAGTGGAAAATGATTGCACAGGGAGAATGAAATGAATGAATGAATGAATGAAATTCCACCTGAAAATATCAGGTTATTATCATTGTGCTGTGGTTGCACCTGTAGGACTCAGCAGGACTACTGCATGAGTAAACAGGAGCTGATGAAGAGCCACTAACATTTCAGTAGGAGTATTATTTATTTATTTTATTAATAAAAGAATAGAGGAACAGTTTTTTTCCCCCAGGCCATCAGACTTTTAAATAGATAATTCATATGACACCTTCTCACAAAAAATATATATCTTATACTGTATATGTTCTTAATGTATATGTTCTTCCCAGCAAAAAGCATTTCACACCATTGTACTTGTATAACCGGCGTGACAATAAAACATCTTGAATCTTGAATCATTTAGTAAAAGGATTGTACCCTCTCTCATTTTTTGGGGACCCAGAATTTCAGGCTGTCTCTTGTTAACTGACACACAACTCAGTTTACTTTGAGCTAACACACATTGCTGTAATTGACTATGAAACGTGAGCTGACTCATCAATAACTCCAGTAGTTGGCAGCTGAGCTTGGCTAATAAAACTAGCATTAAGAGCTAACGCAACGTCAGCTAAACCACACAGTCTCTGCTCAACTGTAGCTAACGGTTAGTTAGCATCATGGATGTGATGACTCCTCTTAACTTCAGTTAGTTAGCTAGTTAACCCCCGGCCAGTTAGACGCTTGGTAGCTTGTCTTTGTTATAAAATGAGTGACTGTGTGAGCGGTGTTCAGTGCGGGTGTTAGAGTCGGTATCTCACCGCTGTCCGGCTCCATGTACAGCTGGTGACAGTCCCGCAGGATGCGCTCATCACAGGACACTCCGCCGGTCAGAGAGTCTGCGTTAGCGGCACTGCGGCTCTTCACTTTCCCAGACATTGTAAAGACGGTGGTGGTATCAAAACTCCTGGAGAGACTTGTTGAAGTCAACGACTCTCTGAACGAGCTACGAACAAAAGCCGGTTCGCCTTGTTTGAATCGCCCCGGTCCGCTGAAGGTGGAGACGTAACGTTGCCTCGGCCACGTCGTCAGCTTAGAGAGCGGCTTTTTGTCGCACAGGCTTGTGGGTAATGTAGTGAATTAATGTAGCGTCATACATGTACTTCAAGCCTGAAATTGCCAATTAAACCTGCAGTAGGCAGTATATTTTTGGCATCATTGGGCACAAATTCCATAATAACCTTTCAGTATATTGTAATTCAAGTGTTCTGAGCGATAACTAAACTTCTGCACCTCCTCATGGCTCTGTTTTCAGGCTTTAGAAAATCTAGCCCGTGACAGGAGACTTTGGCCTATCGTAGGGTCGTTTCATTGAGAGAGAGCGTTCCTATTGGCTGTGCTCCGGTCATGTGACCGGAACTTGGCGTTCCTTCACCAGATTTCACAATGGTGGCGGCATCACAAACTTTCTAATTTTACAGCTAAACCGTGCACTACAAGATGATTCTGAGAACATTTGAGGCGAGAAATAGGCATTAACGTAAAATAATATTGATTCATATTTGATGAGCGCTGCCTAGTTTGGCCGTTTGGTCGGAGTTCGCGAGTGATTGACAGCCGGCTCTCATAGACAGCAGCTGGACAGCGGACCTCAGATCAGCTCTTACTGCTTGTTTTCCACCAGTCTGTGAAATCTTGCAGATGCTGTTAGGAGCACCGGAGGACACAGAGGCACATGATTTTTTTCAGGTTACCTGTTTCATGTACTATGTATACGTAATATAGCGACCGTTTTATAAAAATAACTTTTTTTAATCATATTTGCTCCAATCTCGCCTACTTCAGCTTTAACTGGGGAAAAACAATAAATGGACAGCTTATAAAACAGGGATGTCCATTCCTTTTTTTGTCTGAAGCTAAACAGCAGAATCTGAACAAAATATCTCACTAAAGGTAAAAATGTCTGAGGCAGGTAAGAAGGGAACTACAATAATAGAAATGAAATGTTTCAGTAACAATCCCTATCACAAAGTGGGAGATGGGATGAAAGGATGAAAACGTTCTTCAATTTGGAAAAAGGCAAACAAGTTAGACACTTGATATAAAGATTCATGCCCTGTTCAAATGTCATACCTACATTTTTAAGACTGTCTGCTGCACTAATGCAATTACGTCTGAAGTAAATTTATAGGCAGCCGTATAACTACTGTTAGGCTGTGCTTACTACCGAGTCTGGCTTGGAAACACAACAATAAATAATTGCTGACGCCATGCATATGATATAATTTAAATATCCTCAACTTTAAAACACTCTTTTGCCCCCCTTTGCCTGTCTTACTGAGTTGTCTACATATGGAATATATAACTGCAGTAATAAGGCAGTATAGCTTGTGTGGTTCAAGGCCACTCAGGAAAACATTACACTGAATTTAGTAAATGATTACAGCGTGACCGCCCATTATACAGAAGTAGCCTACAGAGAGTGTTTGGGCCTGCATCCAGCTGGTGAAAAGAGCCATCCCAGTGCACACACAGCACACAACTTAACAGTATAAGATAATTTACAATGAACAAATATTTGTCCAAATTAAATATACTTTTTCCATAGTTTTTATTTGCCCATGAAAAGTTTTCCTTTTCACAATGGGAAAAGAAACACATTAAACATTGATGTAGATCTCTTAAGATCAAACAAAAACAAATAATTGCATTTTTTATTGGTTGTAGCACTTCATAGTGAGTAAGGTTACTGCTCCTAATGCAACCACGAAGGCTGAGACACAAAGACAGCTGATGTTACGTGTACTGTAAGACAACAAATACAGTTTCTATTATTAGAGCAGTTGGAGAATGTCAAGAAAGGGGGGAGAGAGGGGGGATGACATGAAGTAAAGGGCCGCTGCCAGGGACTCGGCCTAAAATGGGGTGCATGCCCTACCGGGTGAGCTAGAGGTCGCCCCAAGAATTCATACTGATTTACATTTTCAAGTGAGTCAAATGAATAACAAAAAACACTTCAGGCACTTTGGTGTCAGTTACTTTCAGTGGAAGTTTAGTAAGTAGACACCTCTGTGTTCATTTTCACATTATAGCATATGCAGACAATCCAATCAGCAAAGCCTTATGTTTAACATTGGTCATAAATAAAACTAATTAAAGGAACAGTGTGTAGCATTTTGGGGATCTATTAGCAGAAATGGAATATAATATAAATACTCTGTTTTCATTAGTGTATAATCATTTGAAACTAAAAATCGTTGTGTTTTCATAAGAATGAGCCGTTTAGATCTACGTAGGGAGTGGGTCTTCTTCATGGAGTCCACCATGTTTCTACAGTAGCCCGGAACGGACAAACCAAACACTGGCTCTAGAGAGCCTTTCCTGTTTTTACATTACCTGAAGGCCACCGTAGTTCTCCGACACGTTTGTGAAGCTGTGGTTATTATTCAAACTGGCAACCTGCCAATCCTCTAACATTTGCCTTCAAAAGCTCTGATTGATTTTATTTTTTTCTGCCATATCTGATTTTGGCTTGTGGTACCACCAGCTGCCGTCTGACTTTCGTTGCTCCTTAAGTAGTGTTATTATGGTGAGGATGTCCTCTGAGCGAGGTGAACGCCGTTACCATGGTTTTGCACTCTGCGGCTCACGTTACCGCAGTTTTGAAAAGGGAAGAGTGAGCGGAGGGGTTCTCAGTTGGTTGCAATCTGCAACCACACCACTAGATCCTGCCAAATCCTAGATACTATACCTTTAATTTTTTTATTATTTGATTACTCATCCTACCATTTATTTATTTATTGTTTGTCTTGTAATAACCACAAGCCAAAATCATATTAGGCAGAAAAAATAAAATCAATCAGAACTTTTGAAGGCAAAGGTTAGAGGATTTTGTGACTGGCAGGTTGCCAATTTGAATAATACCATTGGGGATATCTGGATGGGAAATACTCTCTCTTCCTGCAACAACAAATTATATTGATACTCCAACTGTAAATGCTTCAGTGGAGCTGGCTTTTAGTGAGTTTGGACAGTAGAACCTCACCACACACAGCTGCTGGTATCATACCTTAATACAACTGAATATTATGTTATGCAGCTAAATGTTGTGGCCTTGGCAGTTGATGAGATCAAATAAAAAGGGCTTATAGGATTTGTGGCGCCTCCTAGAACTGTTGTGGACATACAGTTTAATACAGTAAGAGGTTCCCTCACAGCCACATTCATCTTCATTTCCCAAAAGTGCCTAGTTGGCACCCTCACTAGTTTTATAGCATAAAGAATATTCATCACATCTTATGAAATCTGTCAGTTCAGCCAGAAGACAATGTTTTATTGCAAAGACTTGTTGGTGTCTGCCTTTTGATGACAGATGCGTCCACGTGTTAAGTGTTTGTATGAATCCTAACAGAGATACGGGCCATTTAATGCGTAATTCTCCATCCCTGCCCCATGGCGAAGCACGCCCCAACAGTGAGATGACACATACTGATGTGAGTTTTTGTAAAAAGGCAGGCTGTTGAGTGTGAGATGGCCTTTGCTTCCACCATCTGTTACCACTTGAAAACATGTTTGTCCTCTAGCTTCAGCCTGTCTGTGCTCATCTTCAGTGCACTGCTGAGCTGGGCTGCAGAACATCTTCATCTCCTATTCATATCTAAAGATCAAAGTTACACTTTTTCATTTTGATTATCACACTTAAATTAATGTAGTATGTGTTATGTTCAGCAGCTCATTGTGTTTGTTCTTACATGATCACGCTGAGTTAATGTGATCCTTGTTAACATTGAATAAATTTGCATAATTAGTGCCAACAGAAATAATACACTGTGCCACTCAGCAGCGTCTTGCATTTTGCAGTCTCGTGTTTATCTTCTTCCAAACGGCGAGCTTTAACCTGCTAGTTTCATTCATTTCATACATTCTGCTATATTAATCTAAAACCACAGTCACACATCGTATAGTGGACTTCACATAAGTGTCAAACTGATGAGATGCATATTAGGCTTTGACTATTACAACTGTGATTATTATGTTTGTATGTAAGGTTAGGTGTCATGCATCTTAAACAACAAGGCTCTTCATGTTTCCTTCATCGTCATGTCAGAGTCCGTCGTCCTTGGTTACCAGTGAGCTTTCCTCTCTTTGGCAACCAGCTCCAGGAGATGGGAATGATTCGCATAGAGCGGGACGGACGAGTCAACATCAACCCACTGGACTTGTCCTGCGTCATCGCCAGCTTGCAGCGGCAGCCCGCTCACACTGTTGCCTACGGTAACAACAAACATAATGTTATTGCCCTACAAAAAGCATGTTTGTTCTGTTGTACCCAGGGAGAGAATGTATCAAGAGGTATAACAAGTTTTTTTTAAAAATGGTTTGCTAATTGCTGGAGCTGTTGTAGCATAAATGAAATACTGGATTTTTAAAGTGCACAATTTTGAATAGTGACAATTAAAGGGCGGGTCCATTATTTATTTATTTTTTGAGGTTTTTATATAATTCTGTAGCTTCCCAGTGGAGTTCCTTATGTATTTAAATTTTGGTCAAAGTATGCATGTTTTAGTGTCAAAATGCTATTTTCCCAAGCCCTTCTAAAAACTTTTTCCCACATGACCTGACGTAGGTTTCGGTGACGGTCGGCATGCTCCCAGTTTGGAGAAGCAGATGGGAGTACGCGGGCGGAGCTAAGCAATGTACTGCTGTGGACACCGCGGTAGTACAGATCAGAAAGTCACACAATAACACAAACGAACTACCTGATCGAGGCAGCGGTAGACCAGCAACTCCCATGTTCTGAGAGGGAAAATTACTGTTTTTGTGAATGGAGTCTGGTGGCTTTGAAAACTGTTCAATAACGGCTTCAGTTCTTTGTTAGAAAGGGCTGTCTGACGGCAAAGTAAAGTGGTGAAAATATTCTAAATATAGCATACATTTAAACTGATATTGATTTCTTTTAGGTGGCTAAAATATGTTTTCTGCTGCTCCCGTCCACAGCCGCTTTACCTCACCGTCAGACAGCCCTTTCCAACGGGGAACTGAATCTATTATATCTCTCTCTTCAAAGCCACCAGACTACATTCACAAAAACAGCAATTTTGCCCCGCAGAACGTTGAGTATACATACAACCCCACTTCAAAAAATCAAAACTAACCCTTTCAGTTATTTCCAAACTTATCACAACTAACTTCGACTCAGCTACCGCTAGCGTTCATATTATTCATAACCTTACTGATTAGCTTACTTTGGTAACCTACATCACTGCTTTTTGCAACGGCTGAGTGGACGTTTCCATTTGAAAAAATATATATATATATATATATATTGATACCTGAGTCATCATGGAAGTTGACAGCGACCGTCTCCATCCAAGCATTGTCAGTGTTTCTAGGATCATCCACATAGCCTTTATAGACCTGAAGGAGGAAAAAAAGGTATTCTAGTTTCCCTCACAGAAGCACTTGTTGACTAAAATGTGGCAGTTAACAACAGGTGACAATTGCTGACCTGAAACCCTGGCGATTTGAAGAGCTTGGTGATGCGTTCACTGATTTTTGCTCTCTCTGATGGCGCGATCGCCAACGAGTTCAACGCTTCCTCCGAGAACTCCCGCTGCAGCGTGAGGGAGACCTGCTCACCTGCATCTACCATCCCCTACGAAACAAGCACACGCACACAGACTGTGACATCTACACACCCGAAACCACTCAAACACCGTCCATGTCTCGGCTGTGAATTTATTTTTGATTGAAAAAAGAAATGTAAAAGCCACCAACCCCAGGAACGGCCCACTCCCCACAGTCTTTCCTCTTGATGGACACAAACTGCAGGATAGGCCGCTTGGAGACGGAGTGAGAGATCTTTGCTCCTTTGGCATCTACTTTCCATCTGCCAGACAATGACATCTGGCCATTAGGTATTTATACTAAGAAAACTGGAAAGTGCACAAAGTTCATTGTTCTTGTTCTTGTTGGCAACTGAGCATCTTTTTAATATGACAGAAAACTGTTCTGGTCCATTGATATCATGTTTAGAAGAACCTTAAATTGCCTGGTGGTAATCAGTTATTGACTGAGTTTTCCCCCTTTGAATCACACTTTATGTAACTAAGTTGAGTAATGAACTATGGTTAGCAAGTATCTGTCGAATACTGATGCGTAAAGTAAAGAAAAGGTTACCTGGTGACAATGGGATCTGCTGCATGATTGGGTCCCCATCGTCCCAGCAAACCTCTACCAATCACTCCTGTGCGTCCGTGAGGATTTCTACATGAGGAAAAAATGAATTTGCAAATGCATTTATAAGAAGATAAGAAATAATAACTATATACAAACACAAAACTCTTCAGTAAAGAGCACATAGGGCATTGTAGACCTTCCAATTAAAGACCACTTTTTAAAACAAGCGTACCTCTAGCACCTACCAACAACACAGGAGTTACCGACACCGAAGCAAAGCAATCTACTGCTGAGGACGGGGACGACAGAAAAAAATATTTTAGCCACCTAAAATAAAGGCTCACCTAAAAAAACGGATATCTGTTTAAGTGTACGCTATATTTAAAAGATTTTCCGAAGGCAAACTGAACTGAAAGTGAAATGTATCTATACTGTTTTTGTCATCTGAGCCTGCTGGCTTTGGAGTGAGCATAGATAAGTTTCAGTCTGAATTCTGTCTAACGGCAAGGTAAAGCGGTGAAAATATTCCAAATATAGCGTACACTTAAACAGTTATCGATATTTTTTAGGTGGGCCTTTCTTTTAGGTGTCTAAAATACGTTTTCCTGCTGTACCCGTCCACAGCAGTACATTGCTTTGCTTTAATGCGGTGACTCCTGTGCCTCCAAACTTGGGGCGTGCCGACCATCATCTACTGTAATAATACACTCACTATGGATAAGTGCCTCATACAACCTCACTTCAAAACACCCAAACTATTCCTTTAACATTTAATGAAATGACTCCCTGTAATGTGAAAGGGTTGCTAATACTACAGAGAATCATCATCCCGACAGCAGCTCTGTGCAGCTGCTGCATTAAATGTAAAAGTAACATTATGAAAGTGTTTGCTAACACATAACCACCAGAAATAGATATACAAAGTCGTGTTACTGTGACTTTCTTTTGGATTCAACTCTCCACCCGTCAAGGCACAAAAATTACTCAATGTAGATGTGAACTTCCTGTTTTTTTTTAGCAAAACCAAAAGAAAAATTTCTCTTAGTATTTGATAACTTACAGAGGCTTTCCCTTTTCCATTTTGTAGCTGCCATCAAAGCTCGTCCTGTCCACACCACCATCCACAGTGTTGAACTTTGGAGAGAAAGAGCTGCTAAACAAGCAAAATGTCAAAAAAAAAGTCATTAAAACTGGCATGAATAAACTCCACAATTCATTCATTCATACACTAACGCACACTACAGTAAGTCCATCTAAATATACATGATTAACTTTAAATTAAGTATGTGTTGCTCACCCAATATCAGGATCTGCCCAGAATGGCTTCTTTGTTACTACAGGGTCGGTGTAGCTGACTGGATTATACTGCGCCCAGGTCTGACTCCAGCCCACCTTGTCATCGGGCACGACGAAGCGCTTGATTTTGGACCCTGGATACTGGGGGCACCTGGACTTGACATGGGGCGCTGCTGAGGGTGGCATTGTCCGGAGGTTACAGCAACTGGTACTGAAGGGTTTGATGGCTTGGCTGGTCCTGAAGAAGTGAGAAGATGAGCAGCAGATGGCCGGCCTGCAGGGGACGAAATATGAGACATGGATATCCAGTAAGTAAAGTCTCAAGAGCTCTGCCTTCCCTGCTGCAGCGTAGTCCTGGACACCACCCCACATGCACTCCTTGACCCCCTGGCTCTTCAGCAAATTAATGTGGAAACACCTCCTCATCAAGTGATGAGCGTTAATCTTCTGACATAAAACTGTTAATTCAGGAGGAAACCAAAACACTACAGCAGTGGTATCATATCATGACAACAGGATGAGAGCTACTGTTATACTGTATTACACATCTGTTGCCTAAAGTAGTGATGGTTTAGTTTAGCTATTATTTGTTGAATTAGTTTGACATAACATTTTAAAAATGACATTAAATGAAAATAAAACTTGCATATAATGTGGTGCAGTTAATGTGATGTACATTGATATAAAAACAGTTAGCTAATGGTTCTCTACTGTAATATCGATTTCTCTCATATCGCCTTACAGAGATGAAGGACTTTGACAGAAATAGCTACTGCAGCACATGATTGTGTCTTCTTTGGATTACAGTGTTAGCTGAAAGCAGAAACTAGTGTAAAATCCTCACAGCTTGTAGTTAAATGTGTATAAGTAAGGTTACCTGAGTGAAGAGCACACGGTGTACGGGAGTCCGCAGAGAGTAAGCGCTAGACGTATCCGGCCGATCCAGTCCCGCCGCAGGAGGAAATGTACCATTCCTCGAGACAGATCGATCAATAGTCACAAATCAAGAACCACAACATGCCATGCAGCGCCCAGCAACCAGGAAGTGCTCCACCCGACACGGTGACGTCAGCGAGGGGGCGTGGTTACGGCAGTCGCACTCGTTTCCATGGTGATAAGATTCAAGTATTTATGTCTCTAAATAAACAAATAAAAGAATTAAAAGAAATAAAGGTAAAAAAAATATGGATTGAAACTGTTGCCCTATATTTTATATCTACTTATGAAAGACTTAGAAAAAAACACATAATTTTTGTTGCACCTTTTTCTGTGCTTCTGCTTTATATTTAATTTAAAAACTAAGACATTCCTCTGTAAATGAAGGTAAATTATGAACAATCAGTGGTCAATTCAAAGTTGTGACTCTTTGGCAAGAAAAGCGATAAAAGGATAAACAATATGGATTTGTTTATGTGATTTGACAATGTAAATCATGTTTAACAGTTGTTATACAAACTTATTGAATTTGTTGAAACTTTAGACATATCATATGCCCATCTCATCAATATCTATTTCTGCTGCAATGCTAATTGTGACTTAGAATTGTGACATATATATATATATATATATATATGATAATACTGTATATGTATTTTGGAGCTGCAATGCTAATTGTGACTTAGAATTGTGACTAATATATATATATGATAATACTGTATATGTATTTTGGAGCCTTACATTTTAGACATATCATATGACAACAAATGCCCATCTCATCAATATCTATTTTTGCTACAATGCTAATTGTGACTTAGAATTGTGACTAATATATATACACTATAATACACTCTAATAATAAATATATGTATATATATGTATATGTATATATATATGATAATACTGTATACGTATTTTGGAGCCTTACATTTTAGACATAAAATGTCATATTATATTATATCATGTTATATTAATTTATGAGAAAACCCATAGAAATATAATATATTATACTTTATACTATATATATTATAATGACTATAGTTATTGTCTAAAATATAAGGCTCCAAAATACATGTACAGTATTATAATTTACTGTGAACTTGTATCCTGTTGTTTATAATGTTAATGTTGATATACAGTGAAGTTCTTCTACATGTAAACATAAAGTACTCTAACATAACGTTAGTGGGTTGTATACAGGGGTGGTTAACCACAAAAACAATCGTTAACATGACTATTAGATCATAAATTGTATTATTCTTGTCACAACAGGCAGCATGCAACAGATCTCGGCACGCCCACTCGTGGCTACTGCTGCATGTTTATTTTGCAGGGTGCGCTTGTTTCGCTGTAACAGAGGAACCAAACAAGGCAAGGCAAGTTTATTTATATAGCACATTTCATACACAAAAGCAATTCAAAGTGCTTTACATATATAAAAGCAAGATAAAATAGCACAAAGTGCATAAGATAAAAACGAATAAAAGAATATAAAAGTTAAAAGAAAAAAAACTTAAAAGGATATTAAAAGGCCCTATAGCCAACTTGACGCGACTCCGCCCACACGAGTCACCCCTTGTGAGCACATCTAACGCACCCTGTATTAACCGTAGTTTGGCACGCGCATTTACGCTCGGTGCTGAGACACAAATCCGGGCTCGCGCACGAAAATCCATTTACACTCCGGTAGTAGAGCGAGAGAGAGAGAGACAGAGAGAGAGAGAGCGAGCGAGCGAGAGAGAGAGAGAGAGCGAGAGAGAGCGAGAGAGAGGGCCCTGATATCTGATCATTGAGCCGCTTCACTCCGTCTATCAAACAATCCGCTCGGTTAAAGCCCCGCAGACTGACCGTGTTACACCGAGCAGAGAGCGGCGGTGGTCTCCACGGTAACACACTCTGACGTTAGAGAGGAGCGGTTAGAGAGGAAGAATGGCGGATTCATGCAGCACCGCAGCGGTCGGGGCCGCGGGCTCCAACAGCGCTGCTGCTTCTGCTGCCGGGGCCGGGGCGGCGGCGGCGGCGGCGGCAGGCTCCACGGTGGCGCAGGACGGAGCTCCTCCAGCTGCACCGGGGACCAAGGTGCCGTCCGAGTCCGTGAAGGGCCAGATCTTTGACGTGGGCCCCCGCTACACCAACCTGTCCTACATCGGTGAAGGGGCGTACGGGATGGTCTGGTGAGTCTCTGCTGGGCCACCGTAGAGTCTCTAAATATCACTAGAGCTAGCTCACATAAGCTGTTTCTTAGCAACAACTCTTATCCTGCTAACCCTAGCTGTTGTATTCAACAGTTTAATATGAGTAGGTGTTGTTGTGTGTGTTAGAAAACTGCTGCCCGACATTGTTGTACGTGGAGGCAGCTTCATGTTGTGGTTAGCGGTGTTAGCTGACTAGCTACAGGCGTGGCTATGAGCTTTACAGGAAACTAGATTGGGAGTGATTGCGCAGGACGTTGTTTGCTATCCGAAAGAGAAATCTTTTTTGCAGACTGCATTTCACCGCAGTTAGTTATCGCCATTTCACACGTCCGGCATCATTCTCACATTAATCTCTTATTCTGATTGCTAAACATTGAGCCCTGCAGTAAAAGCTTGCTGCTGCTGCATTGGAGGATGCGAGTGCCAGTTTATAGCGAGGCCTTTTCCTCGTGTTATCGCTGTGTGTGATCTCTACAGCCTTGTGTGGACATGTTAAGCAACCCCTTGTTGCACTTGACATCACTGCCTGCCAAGTCATCGCAGTCGAAGGCTGAACTGTGAACAGGATCAGATGTGACAGCACACTGCGTGTCAGTGCAAAGTGGATGGTGGTGGTAGCATGAGAGCTGGGCCCCACACACACACATCCATTTCACTGTCATTTATCTATCAGAAAGTGTGTCAGCAGCACAGTGTTATTTTGTCAGTGTCATCACGGGGCATGTGATTCCACTGCTGCAGCATTTGGGTGTTTGTAAACATTGTCAACACCCACTGGTTGATACAGTGAAAGAAAACCAATTATAGTTTATTAATCCTATGATTTACACCAGATTCAAAACTTCATCTTATCCAGGAGTACAGATGTTTTATTACAGATGTGACTTTTTAACCAATGTGTACATTCAGTGTCACAGTATTTCAGCCATGAAAGAAGGTGCACAGGCGTGTGAACTCGCCCAGTTAATGCAGTGTGTTGTGCAATAAGAAAACATTTTTACCAATAGGGAAGATGTGATGTAACTGGTTTTCCTGTTGAGGCTGTGTGTAAAAAAACCTAGCTTTTTTTTTTCCCACAAAGGGACAGTGAATTCAAGGGTCCCAGCTGCTCTCAGCCTCCATCTACTCTACACCTACACCACACGGACACTGCACCTACACTCACACACCTACAGCACTTCACAACATATCACAGCAAAAAAAAGAAAGTGTCACGTGTGCATCTTGGCTGTGGAGAAAGTCTGCAACGCCCTGTTAGCCCTCAGTATAAGCCCGGTTTCTGATAACGTCATTGTGTGTCAATTGTACAGTCAGTGTGTAATATGAGACCTGTTTTGTGCTTCTTTCTACATCCTCCCTATCCAGCTCTGCAATGGACAACGTGACGAGCTCGCGCGTAGCCATCAAGAAAATCAGCCCATTCGAGCACCAGACGTACTGCCAGCGCACGCTGAGGGAAATCAAGATCCTGCTGCGTTTCCACCATGAGAATATCATCGGCATCAACGACATTCTCAGGGCACGGCACCTTGACAACATGAGGGATGTGTATCTTTTAATGCTTTACAGCAAGGGGCTCACTGCATTTGTTCCATCCTTAGATCTGGCAGTTAAAAGGGTTCATTTTTTTTATTTAAGTGTAGCACTCTAAAGGTGTTAAGTTAAACATCTGGTCACATTCAAAAACCTGTAACAAACCAGTGTACAGTGACTTTTGAAGAGTAACTTTATTGCAACACGCTTTGCTTTTTCATTTTAAGTGTGTGTGAGAATGAGAAGTCTGCTGTGACTACGGCAAACAAACAAACAAACAAACAAGGAGGAAATAATCCAGCTTTCAGTCACTATGCTCTCGCCTTTGTGTAGAACTTCAAGATCGGTTTGACCAACAGTTCAGAGGAACAGTTAATAAGGAGGAAAACTATGTTGCTCGTGGCCTTTAGGGCTGGACAAGCTACATTTTTGGCAACATATAAATAATAATAAAATTGTTTTGAGGTGCTGGGTGTTACTGATAATTATTTTTAAATTACAGTTAGTACTTGGAGATTTGTTTAATAGCATTGACTAATAGATGTTGGAACCTAAGTTAATGTAAAAAGACATTTAAAGTAAAAATAATGTTACCATATTCTGCAGTTAAAAATATATCACATACTCTGTGATGTCAAGGCACAAATGCTTAAATTAACTCTCCGAACATTTCAGTTTTACCCAGTCAAGCTGTTTATCTAACACCATCTAAAACTGATCATTTAAAGAGGACCTATTATGCTCATTTTGAGGTGCGTACTTGTATTTTGGGTTTCTGCTAGAACATGTTTACACGCTTTAATCTTCAAAAAACATTTTATTTTTCTCATACCGGCTGTGCTGCAACACCTCTTTTCACGCCCTGTTTGAGCTCCAGCCAACCCCCCTCCCAAAAACCCCAGTCTGCTCTGATTGGTCAGCTGGCCCTCCCAGTTGTCATTGGTTAACGGAACCAAACTCTTCAGACTCCGCTCTAACTAGCTTTGTTTGTAGGGCGTGTGTCAAACTAGCTGTTAGGCAGGTTTTATGCAAATGTGTTACTTGGTGACATCACCATGTTAGGGAAGAAAAGGCGGGACTTAAAGCGAGGCGTTTCAGGCAGTTCAGGAGCAGTGTTTCTGTGGGGCGGAGTAACTCCCTTTGGCGTGGACTTTTGGCTTTGTAACTTTACAGACCTTTTACATGCACAAAAAAAACTATGACACACTAAAGGAAAGGGAAAAAGAACAAAAGCATATTAGTACCTCTTTGAGTATTTTGACTAGTTTTGATTTAACATGTCTGTTGTTGTTGTTTACCCACGTTATCCATATCAGTCCTTTCAGACAGCCTGAGCAACAGTAGTGACTTGCAGAGCAGCTAGCAGTGGACTGTAGGTACAGCCGGTCAGTGAGTTGCTGCTGCTGCTGCTCCGGCAGATTCTCTGTGAAAAGCTGCTTTGTCCACTTAAAACAACCCAAAGGAAATGTGTGACATCCTCGTATATTTTTGGGTCTGGTTTTCTTGTTTGATCTCTTTAGTTGCTCCACTCTGTTGTATTGTGTTGTTGCTGACTTGTGATGAATGTAGATTTGGGAGATGTAACCAAATCCAGGGACGGCACCAACACCACTTTCACAAGCCAACATTTAGTCTGTTTTAATCGAACACTGGTGCGGTTCGTCTGGGCAGTTGTGAACGCAGTAATCGTACTCTGGTGCGGTGCAAAAACAACCGGTCTGAGACTGCTTGCGAGAGGTGGTCTCGGACTGTTTCGAAGCGAACCGTGCGGTTCGATTGCAGTGAGAACATAATCTGACCCAATTTCAGGAAGTGAACCAAAACGCAGGGGATTACGGGCTGCCTGCACGGCATTAGGTTAGTGTCTTCTGCTCGCTTGTTGATTTCCATGTTTACATTTTCCACCGCCAAATTTCTCACCAATAAGAGACTTCAGCGAGTACATTTCCAGCCCTGCTCCTTCGCCCTGCAACAAATAATTTTTCAAATTTGGTTTGCATTAATTTATGCACTGTGAAACCGAACTGGACCAAATAGAAAACAAACCAAAAGTATCAATTTCACTCTGATTAGGACCAGCCAAAAGGATTATGGCTTGTGAAAGCGCCCTTAGTAGTTCTGTTCTGTATGTGACTCAGCTGATAGGAGCATTGCACACTAGGGTTGCTTATATTTGAATGAATTTGGGCACAGTGGTGCTTTGAGTGAAATGTGTGTAGCAGGTATAATGTTTACTATGGTACATCTTAGTTTAGTGTGTTAGCATGCTAACGTTTTCTAATTGGCTCTAAACACAAAGCACAACTGAGGCTGATGGGAATGTCATTAGTTTTGCAGGTATTTGGTCAAAGTATTGTACGGATTGATGCCCTAATAGTGATGCTAGAGGAAAGGGCAGGATCACCAAAGTTATCACTATTCATCCTCTGTTGAGATATTTCAGCCAGTGCACCGACTGACATCGCCATTCCTAGTGCTACGTCACAAGCTTAGCTAAAAACATACGCTCTAATAGTATCGCAAAGCACATTTCTCACTATTTGTGCAGATGTTTTTAGATTTCTAGGGCCCTTGTGACTGTGTGTGTGTGTGTGTGTCAGATCTCTTCATGATAGAATATCTCTCAACATATTTTAGCTGCTAGTTGCTGTGTCACAGTTGTTAGATGTTGTACATGTGGGATTTTAGGAACAAAATTATTGCGCCTATTTGACCAACCTGACTCCAAAAGTCTCCCTACAGGATATAAGCAAATATAATATGAATTATGGTTCAACAACTCTTGGTTTGATTTTATTCATAAATCTACGTTGCTGAATAATTTAGGACCTAATGTTTCTCCCGGTGTCAGTGGATACAGTCAGCCCTGTCGTTCTCCTTGACCCGTGCGTCCTTCCAGCTACATCGTGCAGACTCTGATGGAGACGGACCTGTACAAGCTGCTGAAGAGCCAGAGGCTGAGCAACGACCACGTCTGCTATTTCCTCTACCAGATCCTGCGAGGCCTCAAGTACATCCACTCAGCTAACGTGTTGCACCGTGACCTCAAGCCCTCCAACCTGCTCATCAACACCACCTGCGACCTCAAGGTCAGCTCACACACACACACACACACACACACACACACACACACACACACACACACCATCATCATCACCGGTAACATCTAGGCTACTGTATCTATTTTGTCATTTTACCCTGTAGCAGAAAAAAAAAAAAAATGTTGGTGTTCGGCGTGTTATTTTAGGTTATGGTGTATTTTACACATGCACCTACAGGAAACCTACATATGCATGCTTTGCACAGTATATATAGTTATGTGAAAATCCTGCATTTATATGTTGAAACTTTAGTCTACGTGTTAAACATTCCCTGCTGTTATTCAAAGTCAGTACATGGTAACTGGTACACTTTACTTCATTTTTGGGTGACAAAGAGGATATTTTTGTAATCTCACACGGTGAATTTAAGACAAATGCGTATTTTTAGTTCGCTAACAAATGTTTTACACAAGAACCATTATGTTTGTTTAAACATTGGTACCAGTTCCAAGTTCCAGCGCTCAACAAGATCGCAAAAGAATTTCAGGAATGTTGGATATGGGCGATGGATTGACCCGAGCCCTTCCTCGCTCGCCACGGCCCTTCATTGTGCAGGAAACGGTTGAATTCAAAAATGTAAACACTGAATCAAATTTGGTGTTTGCAGATACTTCCTATTAAGTGACTCACCGTCAGATTGTGACATCATAAACATTTCTCTGAAGGCATTTTCCTTTCCTGGTTTTAGTCTTAAGTGTGTCTGTTTCTTATTTTAGCAGCTAAGTAGCCAAACGTGATATAATTCTGAGTGTATTAATGAGGATCTAAACAATCTACGTCAATAACATTTATTGTCCAGTTAGGTGTCAGTACCTTAGAATAAAAAGAGCAAAGGCGTCTCTCTAAAGACATTTTCCATATTATCAATACAGCTGCAGGATGTTTAGTGTGTAAGGGGCGTTGCCCCGGCAACCCTGTAGTGTTGTTACTACTTTCTCCACAGTGAGAAATACTCATATTTCCAGACTCAATAACATGTAGCATGTAGTGAATCAATTTTGGATGAAAGATAAAGAATAATTTAAATCCACTGCTTTTTTCATCATGCTTGTTATTGTTTCCTTAATAAAAAAAATAATAATAAATAAATTTAAAAAATTTAAATAAAAAAAATCGAATAAATTTACAAATGTACATACAATTATTATTAGTATTATTAATAATAATATAATAAAGAAATATAAAGAAATACAAATTAATTAATTAAATAAATTCACACACCAGATTCCCAACACCTACTCATATCCCTGTGGTCCCGCCCCCACATTAATTCACCCGCACAGGATGGATACTGAGTACATACTGTGTGTTTATGGCACATTTACAAAACAGGAAATAAAACAGAATATAAAAATAAATACATAACATCCACTGCTTTGTATATTTGATAAAATGTACATACAGAACATTAAACTAAAGGGAACTGCTCTATGCCCAGTCAAATCATTTGGGTTGCCAACATGCATTCCCGGAAATGTAGGAAACCGCAACTTGAAATCAAAGTGCACAGCATACAAGTTAAAAGAGAGGCTGTTTTAAGCATCACAGATTAATGATGTACAACTATGAAAAAGGCTCCGAGAACATCCATCCAAAATCAGTCGTGCTGCTCAGTTTGTTCCATCTGAGACTAATTCAATTTGATTTGTGGTCTTTTTCAAAACCCTAAAACAAGCTACTATAAACACATTGATATGAGCCATCAGGGTTCTCTGCGCTCTTTGCCGTGTTGTACAGCTTCAGAGTAGTACTTGTGAACTCTCAGCAGCCGACCATCAATCCCTGGATTAGTTGATCATGTGGGAGGAGTGAAGAACAAAAGCGGCACATGTTGCAGCTGCTTTCTGATACATTCCTCTCCATCAAAATAAACCCTGTTGCTTACTGCAGCTATACGTTACATCTGTGACTCTGTACCACTGATTTAACATTGTGCCACATACAGTATATTAAATGTGTATACCCATTTAATATGTGTAATGTAATACTAGAGTTGATTTCAAATAGTTGATCTACACAGCTAGTTTCAACACTTTGATGCGTGTATAATGCAAAGAGGACACCACAATCAGTAGTGGAAAGGTACACAACACCAAGGCATTTGTGATGATAATAATAATAATAATAAATTAAATCAAAATAATAAATAAATACATTAAAAGAAATAAATTGAGATAAGTAAATAAAAAATATAAATGAATAAATTCAAAAATTTAAATCAAATTTAAATAATACATTATAATTATATAAGTAAATTAAAAGAGAAAAAAAATATATAAATTCATAAATTTAAATCAAATAAAATAACTAAATAAAAAACATTTGACCATAAAGACATTGTTAAATTTTGATGTACACAGCTAACAAAGGTGAATAAATTTAAAAAATGATCAAATTCCTCCCCTTCTCTGCGCATTGTGTATAGTATCACTCTACTTGAATACTGCCTGGCCCCACATTTCCTGCATTTTGGCATTTTAATTAAACAGAAACATCATTTATATGATGTCAAAATGGGGCCTTGGAAGTAAAGCAGGAGAACTAAAGTTTGACAGAATCATAAAAATGGGAGCTAGTAGAGCTGTATCTAAAGTGGCTCCTCTAGTTTAAAACATGTACAGCCTTACCCATTCTCTGGGGCTTGACTTGTATAAATAGGATGTTTCTGACCTCTGACCCTTTGTGTCATCCTCAGATCTGTGACTTTGGCCTGGCACGGATAGCCGACCCCGAGCACGACCACACAGGTTTCCTGACCGAGTACGTGGCTACACGTTGGTACAGGGCTCCAGAAATCATGCTCAACTCAAAGGTAGGTGTGTGTTCGCATGATTAACTGATTCTGTATTAGGCTGGATAGCCTCTTAGTTGACTTCTATATGTGCGTGTTTGTGTCTCAGGGCTACTCCAAGTCTATTGACATCTGGTCAGTGGGCTGCATCCTGGCTGAGATGTTGTCCAACAGGCCTATCTTCCCCGGGAAACACTACTTGGACCAGCTCAACCACATACTGGGTGAGTTTTCACTCTTCTTCCAAATGACAACACTATGAAGCTATTTGAAGCACCTAGTACGTTCATCAGTTATTTTTTATTTGCAGGACCACCTGATTTTCTTTGTTCGCTTTAAATTACAACCAGTTCAAACAGCATGTACATAAAACCTTTTCAGTATTCTTCACTCAAGTAAATCTGCTTTTTTGAAGTAGTGTTGAAGTAGTTTCAAATAACTAGAGTGAGATGTGATTGAGCTGATAATGGGGCGCGCAATACTTGTTTTGATGGTATTTAAGCAGGTTTTTCACCACACCAACAGCCACATCTGCACCATAGGCCGTCAGTTTTGTAGCCATTAGGGATGTCACGAGAACCGATTCAGAAAATGTTTTGGTACTCGTAGTTCAGGGCTCAAGACTAACATTGTCCCGTCGTCTCTGGGACGCTAGAAAATTTCCCTGATAACGTTAACAGAGATTACATTATGATGCGTTCAAGCTCTATTCAGAAAAAAAGGGGCATTGGGGTGAAGGTAAGTTCTAACATTATCATGATGTGTTCATATATAATCTTGTAAAATTTAGTTTTTGTTGAGAAACTTGAGGCAGATCATCAGGGATTAATAATAAATCGCTAAAACCAGTATGCAAACAATAATAAAGTCTATGTTGAAGTACATGGGATGTCAAATTGGTATCGAGAATTGTAGAATTTCACTGGTATTGGTATCGACTACTACATTTCTAGTATCGTGACATCCCTAGTAGCCATATTGACACATGTCCCTCACTCTCCTCTGTGTGCAGGCGTCCTCGGCTCTCCATCTCAAGATGATCTGAACTGCATTATCAACATGAAGGCGAGGAACTACCTGCAGTCCCTGCCTCATAAACCCAGGATCCCCTGGGAGACTCTCTACAAGGCGGACAGTAAAGGTATGGCAACGTACCGCATTACTCATTTGTAAGCCTGGAATGTAAATAAGACGTATATAAAGCAGCTCTGTACAGCTCATAGTTGGCAGCAGATGCCGCTGTGTAGTCCCTCTAACAGACATACTGGTGGCTGTGAAATGAACTAACAGGTCCGAGGACTGTACTGCTTCTTTTATAACTGTTGAGATGAACCAGTGAGACGAGATGGAGCAACAAAGTGGATTTCTATCAGTGACCATCAAATGTACAATTTATGGTCTCCTGTGACTTACACTGAAAAGTGATATTCTACCTCATATAATCCTGAAGAATAATATTTATATAACAAGCTTTTAATGTGTGATTGTCCTTTTGTCAGATGATCTGTGCAAAACTGTTATAAGGGCTTCATTTGTTTGTTTACATTCACAATAAGCATGAAGGAACTAGTAAAGTTTAGAGAATTGCAAAATTGTCATAACATTAATATATGTTTTATGTTATGTTATATATGCTTAATGTACCTCTAACTTTACTTATTTTTCATTCACTGTATAGCTGGATATTTAAAAGAAAATCAGACATTTTAATATACAAAAAAAGCAGATAATTATGCAAATATTCTTAATGTCAAAATGTTTATTGGACTAACACTAAAACAAAGACATTAAAAATATTTGCATAATTATCTCCATTTTTTGTATATTAAAATGTATGATTTCTTTAACTTTAACTAACTGATGAATCTCACGCAGCTCTGGACCTGCTGGGCCGCATGTTGACCTTTAACCCCGTGAAGCGCATCAGCGTCGAGGACGCGCTGGCTCATCCTTACCTGGAGCAGTACTACGATCCCACAGATGAGGTATGCATAGATGGAGCCGTCGTTTCAGGCCAATTTATTCATTATTCCACTCTCTAAAGCAATCGGGGAAATAACCTGCATTTTGAGTTTAAGAAAGAAGCCCAGTTGTAAGAGGTGAAAAACTGACATGATAATGACATAAAGCCCAGTGAAGGAATGTGAATTAAGCTTTTCTAAAGGCTAAAGATTTAAAGCCTTTTCGGTTTATCAATATTAAAACTGTACTGTACGCTACAGAGGAATTTGCATAAACATGGTGAAAAAAACCTTGCCTCCAGTCAGCCAAGTTTTGAGATTTGCACAAAAGGTTGGAGGCAGAAGGGCTCATTCACTCAAACATGTTTGTCGTTGTTTTCAACCAGGAGCCAAGATTTAATTGTGAGCCAGTTTTTCTGCTTTGTGCCGGGAAGCCTCTTAGCCGTGTGTGGAATGCAATTAGTATTAAGTTTGCGCCCTGGTTCGGCTCAAGAGAGGTGAAAGAATGTAATCGCATCCCCGTGTACGTCAGCGTGGACTGAATCCCAGTACTGTAGCTGTAGAAATCAAAGCGGTGGTTTCCCTCACTGGTTTTTCCAGTTTTTAAACATAGCTGTTAAATCGCTTTGTGACAATTACAGCTTCCATTGAAGTGCATTTAAAACTGTGTTTTCAGTTTTTATAATGATTATTGGGTCCTGATTTCAAACATTTTACTGCACTCTTCAGACTGCATAAACCTCTCCAGCTTTCCCCACTTGGCAGCAGAAGTCTTAAAGCCGAACTTTTATATAAGCTGCTGCTGCCTCTTATAAGTTTAATAACTGTGTGCAGCACGTTGCAACGACGCTAGAGACGAGACTTTTTTTCTTTTTAAAGCTAGATTTTAAGGAAAGGCCTTTAGTTTGTACAACGTGTGTGTTTGTGTTTGTGTGTAGCCGGTAGCAGAGGAGCCCTTCACTTTCTCCATGGAGCTGGACGACCTTCCCAAGGAAAAGCTGAAGGAACTGATCTACGAGGAAACTGCTCGTTTCCAGGAAACCTACCAGGGATCCTGAGACACACAGGTATGTGAAAAAAGGCCAGTTACCTCGCACCCATACACGCACACGGTCACAGAAACACGAGGTACTGCCAGCATAGGTCGCAAAATGAGTACATGATATATATATTTTAGGAGATATTCATACCCAGATATACCTCTGTTCCTTCGCCTGATGATGCAGCTACAGATCAAGCTAGTTTTGTTGGCGTTTATCTGAATAATAAGAGGCTAAATAATGCCTTTCTTGCCATTGCTTGGCCCGTTTTGTGCATCATAATGTTTTTGGGGAGATGATTGGTGGCGTATACAAGCACGTGTTGCAGTGCACTGCTAGAGCTCTGGATAGACTTTGTAGTGATTTGAGACCACTAGATGTCAGTGGAGCAAATGACATTCATGCATTGATTCAAACACACCCAAACCTCAACTGTTCAATATCACACAGTTAAACGATGATAAGCTCCTGGAGTCAGGAGAAACACGGAACTACCGTGTCTCTCAATTACTCTTATGTGAAGGGCGATTAAGGTTTCACAGCAGGTTCATCAATAATGGTTTATTAGGAGTGGTTACTAGTCACAGGTGTTTTATTATGAAGACAGAGTGATATTATCTGGTAAACAGTCTTAATGTCCTGCTGCTACCAGCATGCACAATATTCAACTATGTTTTATATCCAGGGAAAAGTGTGACTCTGGAAATGTAAAACATGTCAAGGAGCAGCTACATGTGATCATAAATTCATGGCTCTCTGGACCGTCAGTTCAGTCGGGGTTTGTCAACAGGATGTCAGAAGCCTGTGAATGCATTTCCATGTAATTAAATGGGCAGATTAGATTTGTTTTTTTGACATAACTATGAAACAAATTTACATTTTACATCAAATACTAAGGTTATGTTTGCAGGACCATCTCAAAAACGTCAACATGAAAGTAAAAGGAAAATGTAGGACAAATTGGGGTCTTAAATTAGACCATTATTCCCGTCCGCTGGGATGACATTTTATTTTTGAGAAGAGGACCGCACTCACGACACAATGCAAAGGTGCAGGAAGTGTTTATTTAATCACATTGGTCACCATCTCACTCACCACGTTACAGCTATTTATTTGGAGGTGCCCGGTGTAAGTTTAATTTGGTACCTTTTTAAAGGGATAGTTTGGATTATTTGAAGTGGTGTTGTATGAGTACAACAGTAGATGACGGTCGGCACGCCCCCAGTTTGGAGAAGCAGACAGGAGTTACAGCACGGGAGCAAAGCAATGTACTGCTGTGGACGGGGCCGGCAGCGAAATGTATTTTAGCCACCTAAAAGAAAGGCTCACCTAAAAAAATCAATATCAGTTTTAAGTGTACGCTATATTTAGAATATTTTCACCGCTATATCTTGCCGTCAGACAGCCCTTTCTATCGGAGAACTGAAGTCGTTGTATCCATCTATGCTCTCGCCAAAGCCACCAGACTCCATTGAAAAAAAACTGTTATTTTACCTCGCAGAACACAGGAGTTGCTAGTTTACCACAGCCTTGATCGGTTAGTTTGTTTGTGTTATGGTGTAACTTTGGTGAATCCGAACTAACCAAAGCGTAGTACACTTAAACTGATATTAATTTTTTTAGGTGAGCCTTTCTTTTAGGTGGCTAAAATACATTTCGCTGCCGGCCCCGTCCACAGCAGTACATTGCTTTGCTTCCCTGCGGTAACTCCTGTCTGCTTCTCCAAACTGGGGGCGTACCGACCATAATCTACTGTAGGTAATACACTGACTATGGATGAGTACCTCATACCACACCACTCAAACTATCCCTTTAACTATCTATTGTTCATGACCATTAGATTTAGCAAAAATACTTCACGGTACACATTTCTTTGGCTGTAGTTTTTTGCAAGTCTTCAATTCAATATGTGACTGTAATGGATATTTTGGGTCGCTCATCTTAGTTCTGCTTATCGTACCAAATCGGTGCGTGAGTCGGATCCTATAACAAGTAATGGAAGTTAGATTGAGACTTAATATGCATTAATTCAAAGTGGGCCTAAGTGCATTTCTTTTTCTTTTCATTGTTTTTTAGCCCGAAAGAGTGGCAAAGCCACACAGAGGCTTGGAACAAGAAGACCCCAAAACGACATGCTAAAACAAAAAGAAAAATGCATCTTCAAGAAACCAACAAAAAGAGAAAACAAGAAATGAACATTTAACTGCTTATCTTTCCATTTCTACTGCAAGAGAGCTAAGTTTATCTTTGATTTCTGTGGTTGGGTGGGGTGGTAGGGTCTGTCGTACTCATACTGTTTCAGTTTTGTCCATGTTGGACTCTTCCCTCCTCTCACCTCACATTTTGTTTTCCCGTTAAAAGTCCCGCCTCATCCTGTCCCATCTCCAGTAACTCACTGTCCCCCCTCCTGTCCCCGATCAAACCCTGTTTCTCCTCTCCTGCACCTGTTGCTGATCTATCTGAGCTCTCTCTGTCGCTCCCTCTCATATAAACTACCGTATTAACCAACACCATAACTCTCTTGTCTTGCTCCATGTAAATTACAACCTGGAAAAAAATCGAGGGCTAAAAGAACGGGGATGCTAATCGGGTGTATGTATATACAAAAATATAAAAGCTTCTTTTTTTTCTTTTTAAGTGTGCTCGTCGCAGTTTTTGTTCGTACACCGTTGTTCGAGTGTTTTCGGATCAGTTCAGAGTCGTATCTATGTTTTTGGGGTTTATATTTGCATTTACACTTGATTTTGAGACAAACATTCAATGTTTTTACAGGCATGTTGGCAGGTTTATAGATTTCTTTGTTGTTGCTCTTTTTTTCTTAAAAAAAAACAAAAACAACTGTGTATGATGTTCATATGAATGCATGCATTCCTGAAATTAACCAAAGTGGCAGAGAGATGCAGGAAACTTGGCTGGGGAGCGACTAAGGAATACCTATCGTAGTTTTTGAATCGTACCTTAAACGCATCTTATTGACCTATAACTCGTACCAAGGGCAGACAAACTTAACTAGTTTGTGGAAAGTTGGTTATATTCAGGAGGCGCTACATGATTGGAACAAGAATAGAAATTAAACAGCATAAAATATAGTTTCTATAATTGCGTGTTCATTCAGATGATAACCACGCCCCATTTTCCAGAACACGCACGGTTCCCTGTGCCACGTCTGATGATCAGGAACTACCTGACTTAATATAAGTTTTCTTTTCCAAAATATCAGAATACTGACGTGAGACGCTGGTATAACGTTACTGTACTGTATCAACGACGTCCCTACAACAAACATCTAATAGCTGATCCAGTGTCAGTATTCCATTCCTAGATTAAATTACATTTCTTTTACAAATACATAGCAGCTGAGTGGTGAAAATCACTGAAGCCCTCTGTCGTTCCTCAGCTCCTCTGGATCCTAAATTTCCCTGAATCCTCCATTTCCAGAGCAACGTCTGGGGACACGCACAGTATTCTGGAAAATGGGGCCTGGTTGACGTCAGCCTTTCCATCTCACCGTGCTGTTTTATTGTACTGCGTACCTGTCTGATACCGTTTGACCCAGGACGACTGTATGGAGTCAAACGTGTACGCAGGCTGGGGCCTAACGTCGAATTCCCACCAGAGGCGAAGCGCGTCCTGCAGCGAAAAGCTGCAGCGACCGCTCCCGAGCTTAGCGAGCTGCGGCCGTTTGATTCTGCGGTGAAGTGCGGCCGTACAAACGTTTAACTTTTAGCAGTGAAGTGCAGCCAGAGAGTACCCGTAGCCTATCAGTAAACAGATCCTCTGACATGTTGGCCTAGAATTTCTTCCCGCCTGAAACATGAATACACTTCCCGGCCGCAGAATTAATGTAATTATTGCGGTGAGCCGCACTTCGCCGCTGCCTGGTGTGAATTCGGCGTACCTGAAATCTAAACAAATTCCTGTATTCAAAGTGGCCATACTTGAATGCGGTCTAGAGAAGAGCACTTTTGGCTCTGGGCTCATTGATGTGTGTTGAATGTAAATGGCCTGAATTTCTGGAGTCTGTCACCGCAGCTTTAAGCGTTCGCCAGTTGTGAACTTTTTTACAAAGAACGGCGCCTCTTTTACGACTACTGAGAAAACTGTTCATGTTCACGTCATATAGGATGGACGGAAAGATGTCGGAGCTTTCAGAAAAAGCCGTAACTACGACTTTGACTAATAGTCAAACCCAGGAATGTCAGAGTGCTGTACAGTTATTCCTGCTCAGTGCACAGCCAAGCAACCATCCTCACTTCGTAGTTGTACAGTGTATAAACCCTCTGCCTGCTTTCTTTTTTGCGCTCCTGTTCCCTCGCCCCTTCTTCGCCTGTGTGTGTGATTTCCTGGATGTTTATTCTTCAATGTGGGTGATTTTAACGCTATTCTCAGATCATGTTTCTCTGAGTGTGTGTGTGTGTGTGTGTGTGTGTGTGCATGTGTATAAAGTTCATTGTTCCTGTCGGTGGCTGCTGCTCCCTCCTCTCTTTGTTCTGGATGTGACTGTACTAACGGCTGATTGGTGGAGCACCACCACCTCAGTCTGCACTAATTTCTGCCTGTTGCACTGGGACCAGTAGAGAAGCCCCCACCCACCCCCCCCTCCAAAATGGACCAACACATGCACTG
>CAKAKR010063480.1:150067-165266 GCA_916700685.1 Adelosebastes latens
CCTCTCTCTCTCTCTCTCTCTCTTTCAGGGCAGGCCTGTGATGCTAGTAGTCTCGCCGGCCTCGCCCTCTCGCAGCAAAAATCATTGATTTGTTTTTTTAACGGGCTCGCGTCTGTTTTTCTCAGAAGCCATAGCCAGCACTCTGGGATCGGTGTGAGGCTTTTTGGTGCATGTGGTGATACTCATCCTTTTGTTCAACCTCCCCGACTCTCACCACGCTTTACTCAAAGGGCTGCCTCCCCCCTTCCTCCTCCTCCTCCTCCTCTTCCTCCCCGTTCTGTCTGCTTCTCCACAGTGGGATTGGTGAAGACCCTCTTAACTCATATCATTGACTTTGCTGCCACTTTTCCTCTCCTCCTCCTCCTCCTCCAGAGAATCATTGCCCCAGTCACATGGATGGTCATACATGCAGGAAACTCGCATAACTCAATCAGCACGCCTGCACTTTGTCTTTCCAGCCACGCTCTTTCTCTCTTCTCTGAGGTTGTTTTTGTCTCGTTATCAGCTTTAAGTTTCGCCTGCTGCTGCTGTGTGTGTTAAAGCTCATGGACCGTCTGCAGTGATTTAAGTGTTTGTGTATCTGCTCATCAGTAACATAAAGCCAAGACTCTTTTTGTTCTGTGTGTGTGTGTGTTTTGGGCCCTCTCCCTGCAGTTACCTGTGCTTTTTACAGCTTTACTTTCTTCTTTTTGATCAACACAAAAGCAGATATTTTGTCTGTATTTCATATGTATATTTGGTCACCAGTCAACCAGGCCCTGCTTGCTTTTTTTCTTCTCTCCAACCGACCTGCCACCAGACCAAACATCTCACTGGGTAACCATGGGAACGAACCAAGAGGACCACATTTTTTGCAAATCCTCCTGACACACTCACACACACACACACACTTCCTCTCTCTTTCTGAGGAGTGCATCTGTGTGTTTGTGAAAAGTTGCACTTAAACACACCATATACATTCACACAGTATCGACGAGTCTAAAGGCCTGTCCGTCGCGAGGCCTGTTTCCGGATATTGTTGTTTTTAAATGGCTGTTCTTATTATTGCTATTGTTGTTATATTGGTGAGTTGTTGTATTTTCTTTTTCTTTTTTTCTTTTTTTTACATAAAAAGGGAGTTAAAGTTGTAATATTTTTTTTAATAATTAGGATGTTTTTATTTGTATTTTTTTCTTCCTTATTTCTCTTATGGGCGTGATTATTATTGGCAGTGTTTTCAATCTTTCTGAAACCTTTTTTTCTCTGATTTTTTTCCCCTCTCAGATCTTATAAGGAATTATTTTAAAAGAAGATATACGTAGATTGTCAAAGAGATGCGAGTTATTGAGGGTTATAGTCTGTATATTCTATGGGTATTATGAATTAAACGATTAACAAAGAAACAGAATTATATACATATAATTAAATAAAATTTCCTGATACTGTTACAGCTGTTTGTGAATGCTTTTTTTTGTTTTGTGGTCTTTTGTTTTTCCTTCTGTGGTATATTCAGCACCTTTTACATTCTGTCATTGAGCTCCAGAGGCAGGTTTCACAAAGGAAGACTTTGACTATGGCTTAGATCTAATATAGTCCGACTTCAGGTAAACACCTTGTATGACAAAACAACCACAAGGTGACACAAAACAGCTAAAGAGAGAGGTCGTTTTGCGCCACAAACAAATGCAAAACGATCACAAACAGATGCAAAACGACAAACACGGCACATGTCTAAATGTGAGTCTTAACATGTTTTTTGCCGCATTCAAAAGTTTCTAAACCCGTCCCTGTTCACTCCAGCACCCATCTTAAAAAGTTGAACATTTACAAAGAACTTTTACTGGGAAAGAAAATCAGCAAAGAGTGTAACAATAGAAAAAATATCCAGTAAAGATCTCAGCACAGTGCAGACGTGTAACAGCTGTAGCTGTAGATGCTGTTGCTCCTTAAAGGGATAGTTCTGGTGTTTTGGAGTGGGGTTGTATGAGGTACTTTTCCATAGTCCGTGTATTACCTGTAGTATGACTGTTGGCACGCCCCCAGTTTGGACAGCTATACAGTCTGTGTTTCCAACAGGGAACTGAAGCCGTTATCTATGCTCTCGCGAAAGCAACCAGACTCCATTGGAAAAAACCCAGTAATTTTACCTCGCAGAACACAGAGGTTGCTGGTCTACAGCTGCCTCGATCGCTTAGCTTGTTTGTGTTATTGAGTGATTTAAGTTACTTTGTGTTCACCAAAGTCACCCAATAGCACAAACAAACTAACCGATCGAGGCAGATGTAGACCAGCAACCCCCGTGTTCTGCGAGGTAAACTTACAGTTTTTTTCAATGGAGTCTGGTGCCTTTGACAGCTTCAGTTCCCCATCGGAAATAGCTGTCTAACGGCAAGGTAAAGCGGAGAAAATATTCTAAATATAGCATACACTTAAACTGATAAGTACCTCACCTCATACAACCCCACTTCAAAACGCACAAACTATCCCTTTAATGTGGCAGGACTCAAATGAACTCATCGGTCAGGTTGGTTTTACAAATGAAAACGACTGACGATGTCCTCACGTCCACCGGTACCGCTGTTCAGCAGGTGTCTCTGATTGTTACCATGGAAACGCTGTTCAGCAGGTGTTACCATGGAAACATGGCTCTTAGTTCTGAGCTGGGGTAGGCTGGCTAACTTTTTAGGCTTAAAATAAGTCTGTCTTTATTTTTGTGAAACTATATGTTGCATCAGACTCAGATGTCAGAGCAGAACTAAAGACTGACCTCTAACACCACAGACCAGTCTGACATATCTCTGTGTAGTAAACTTTAAGCCTGAGAGTCGTGGGAATGAACAGAATTATGTGGCGTCTCACCATGACAGCCAACTTGCTCTTCAAGTTGTGCAGCTTCCCCACCTGCCTATATAACATGTCTGAGCACGGCTTCCCCCTCCAACCATGACATTCCCACGTTCTTTGGCCATGATTGGAATGACGGCACCAACGTCTGCTTATACACCTACCTAACAAAACAGCAGGAAAACAGAAACGAAAGCAAACATGATCTGTCTGTCAAAATGACCAGGATTTGACTTATATTTTGTGTGTCAAAAGGAGACGCCTGCAAAAGTGAGAAAATGCTGGAAAGTCACATTGCACGTTCACTGTGAACATTTCAGAGCGGGCCCGGCCTGTCGCACCATTGTTTGTCCAGCTTTACCATTGAACCTGAACAATACAGCCCTTCACTCTGCTGACTTTGTACTGTATGTATAGCGAGCATGATGCATGCCTCTAGACGTGTTTTCATATTTCTGGTCAGAGTTTAGTTTACATAACTCTGCGCACCACATCCCTTTTGTCAAATATACACACCTTTAATAGAAACCTGCTGCAGTCCCAGTGAGGCCTTTTGTTTTGCACAAATTCAAATTAACCCATTAAATATGGAAAGGTTAATCGATGCCATCAACTTCTTATTTATCATGTCATGGTCACCAATCTCTCACACCAAGCAGAATAAAACAAGTCCTCTGAACGTGTTGGCAGAGGTGCCCAGGTGTGACACACATAAAGCCACCAATAGCTGAACAAAAGCAGTGTAAAGAGAGTGAAATAGTGTTGCCACGGGCAGGGGAGCGTTCAGAGCGGAGAGGTGAGCTTTGGGTTAAGAGCTGGTGCTTTATTAACTCATTTGTACGGCTTCAAAGGTTTCAAGATTGAGCAAGACGGAGAATTTCTTCGGTCCTATACCAGTCTGTCCAGTTTTGTCTTATCTTCTAAGAAAGACAGAGAGCAGATTGTTTTCAGTGAAGCTTTTGGATCTGTTCAAACAAGAGGGGTATTGTTGTAGACCTTAATTATCTTTTGCTGAAGGACACACTCTGTTTTGTTTGATCTCTGTTTGCTGGAGGATTACCTCTATATGTGAGATCGTGCAGAGACTCAGTCAAGAGCTCACTGGATGTATTTGCGGGGAAGGATGAGCAGTTTTCTGTACTTCCTCTTCCCGGTTCTGGGTGGATACACCCTCACCTCGGTGTACCTGCTGAAGAACCCCCACATTCTCCACAGGAAGAAACGCACGGCTTTTTACAGCACGCACATCTCACACAGAGGAGGTAAGAGGGTGATGACATTCAGGTGCAGTCCAAATAAACTGACTGGAAAGTGGCTAAGGAGATAGATGGAGGGATGTGTTTTTGTTTCCACATTTTATAGGCTGATTTTATTCACCTGTTGCACCCTGTAGGTTAAATAATCTGCACAAAAGCTCCCCTATAGTCTGTCTCTTTGCACAAATGTTTGATGAGGAGGTGAGGTTGAAAAATAATTCAATCAAAACTAACTTTAAAATCAAATCTAATTTTATTTTAAGGCGTATTGTTGTCAGTATTGTCATTAACCTGCAGCAAATAGCAAATAAATGAAGATAAATCAACAAACTCTACACTAACTTCATCATGTGCTGCAACGATGAGTCGGGTTATGTCAGTGGCTCAGCTTTAATAGTATCACTGGGATTTTTTTTTTACACTAGGCAATTCAGTAAGTTTATTTATTTATTTTTAATTTAATTTAATTTAATTATTTTTAAGTTTATTTTTAAAGATTTTATTTTAATTGTTTTTTATTTGTATGTTTATTCGTTTATTTTTTTATAATTATTTTTTATTATTGTTGTTTAATTTTATTTTTATTTTATTATTTATTTTTTTGTTTTTTTGTTTCGGTTGTCTAATCAGATGTTTTACTATTCACTGTGTCCTCCTCACCTACAGTAGAGACAGCAATGCAATATTCTGAGAAAGGGGTTAGCTGCAAAGTGTGCTCCTATTCTGTATTTTTGGGACTGGTGCTTCTCTGCTAACTCCTCTGTTTGTCTCCAGGATGTGGAGAGAGGATAGAGAGCACGATGGAGGCGTTCACAAAGTGAGTACCAAACTGAACAGCTGAGCTGCTGCTGCTCTCAGAAAACTGACTTTTCAGAAAGCCTGTGACCAACTGAGCACCATCCAATTTACTCTGATTCCATCTTTTCTCTCTAATAAGGCAGAAACTGGGTGATTATCCAGCCTCATAAAATGTCTTACAGCATACACAATAAAAGAGGGATCAGGTCAGGGAATTTACATTCAGCATCTTTCCACTTACGAGCCTTGGATGCTGTCTAATAAACTGAGAGTGTAGGTTTAACAACATATTATATGGAAATTCATCTGCAAAAATATACTTTTACTGCTAAAATGTGGATCCTAGTATTGCAGATATTCGGATCTGCTGTCTGTTTTAAATGTATATTGTTACCTGCCTAGGGACTAAGGATGGAAATTAACATTCTTGCTAACACCTGCATGTTTATGTTATACTGATGTTCATTAACGTGCTCTGTCCCTATCAAATAAATCAATAAATCAAATGAAATATCAAAGATGCTGGATGTCAGGGCTGCCTAAAGATGCATTCAATGATGTACTGTACAAAATGAGTGCTGTATTAATTGTTTATGATTGTTTTAGGTATTTTAATTTCCTGTATGTGTCGCATTTTAAGAGATGCATGTCTCAGAGTTAAGAGAGCTGGAAGAGCAGACGTGAACAAAGGTTCTCTCAAGTAACAAATGTATTCTCATTGTTTCCCCTCCACCTGTACCTCTTGTCTCCAGTGCGGTGGAGCAGGGCACCCAGATGCTGGAGATGGACTGTCACTTGACGCGTGACGGACATGTGGTGGTGTCACATGACGAGAATCTGCTGAGGCAGACGGACCACAACGTCAACGTCTCCGAGCGCGATCTAAAGGTGGGCGGACAGGATCCTACAGGTTAGGAGAAAGGTCAAAAGGTCACGCTGAGACAGAAGCTCCAGCCAAACAGGAAGTGGAAGGGGTTCGTTACACAAAACAAGAGGATGAGATTCTCATTCTAGGCTGAAACGTGTCAAATAAATATGTTTCAAGTTAGTCATCTGCTCTAGTTTAACTGCAATGTGCAAAATAGCTGCATGCAAAGCCAAATACTCACTTTAAAGTTACCCACGATGCCTTGGAGTCACGTCAGCAGGATTTCTAAACTAGCGAGTTATTGCACGAGGTAAAAAACTGGAACTGCATCTTTTACTTCAGTGTGTGTCATTAAAGCTGCTGCGAGCTACAGGCCCCTGAACTGATGTTATAAACACACGTCTGTCATGTGTTGAACTGATTAAAACACACAAAAACCTGTTACAGATCGCCATTAACCCAAGTCAACAATAATAACGGACGCAGAGGGTTGTGTGTGCTGAAGAGAGACACATTTAAATCATTTACATTCACGGTAATCTGCATAAAGGTTATGCTGTTTATGTATGTTCCTCTGAAACTAAGAGTAAATGTTCACTTAGGTATTGGATTACCTTCAAGTGGATGTTTGACTTTGCATCCAGCAAGATGGATGTACATTTTGTCAAGGTAATCACAAGCAATATCATAATAATATAACTTTTATGTCACCATACATCTGCTTATCAACTCTTTCAGGATTTGCCTCTGTATAAAGAGAGACTGGAGGTGACATTTTATACAGGTGAGTTCCTCCCCTCATTCTCTAATTCTCAATCATTAACAAAAAGACATTCAGTGAAGAAGTAGGTCAGCAGGCGTGTGTGTGCATGAAAGCTTGTGTGTTTGAAACTTCGCTTTCACCCCCTCCCTCTTCCTCCAGGTTGCTGCAGCAGCGGTGCAGACAGGAAGTTCGCCCCGCTGGAGGACGTGTTCAGGAAGTTCCCTGAGATGCCTGTCAGCATTGAAATCAAAGAGAACAACAAGACGCTGATAGGAAAGGTACATTACACCTAAACAACATACACCTACAATTTACCAGAGGGCCGGCTCTAGTTCTTTTGGTGCCCTAGGCGAAATTCAGATTTGGAGGCCCCCCCAAATTTTTATTTGCATAAATAACTGTATTTATTATGATATAAATAAACAATTGATTGTTGGCTTAAAAGTGTTTAGTCAGTTTCACTACAATTTACACTTTTATTAACAAATAAACGCGGCCAGGCAGATGAAAAAGTGTGAGAAAGAGAGTTACAGGGGTGAAAAGTGTATTTCTTTCTTTATTTCTTTCTTTGTTTATTTGTTACGACAATGCAGAATATGAGGAAGGGCGCCCATCGACATTTAAAAATATATATATATTATTGTTATTTTATTTTTTTTAGAGGGCAACCAGCATCATCCCTGATGATGACACTTAAAGAGGACCTATCATACACATTTTCAGGTGCATACTTTATTGTATTTTGGGTTTCTACTGGAACATGTTTACCTGCTTTAATGTTCAAAAACACTTTACTTTTCTTATACCGGCTGTGCTGTAACACCTCTTTTCACCCTCTGTCTGAAATGACATTGGTCAACAGGCCCCCTCTGTTGTGATTGGTCCACCGAACCAAACTCTTTGACTCTGCTCCAACTCCGCTCTAACTAGCTTTGTTTGAGGGCGTGTCAAACTAGCCGCTAGGCAGGTATTATGCAACTGTGTTACTTGGTGACATCACCACGTTACGTAGGAAAAGACAAACTCCCATAGGCGTGGACTTTGGGCTTTGTAACTTTGCAGACCTTTTACATGCACAATAAACGGTCTAACACAAAAGATAAAAAAGCACAAAAGCATAATAGGTCCTCTTTAAATTACAGCCACTGTTTGTCTTTGCCAATAAAGTTTACCTGCATTTTTGCCTATTTTCATGAGCAATGTGCCTACACTTTAGACTTCATGTTGCCTTAAAATTCCAACATGTAAAAGTGGTCTCGTTTGAAGTCAGTACATCCTGCCTATGAGCATTTTGTGGTATGTAGGCGGATACACCTTCATATCTCATTATCCCTTCACCACTTTTACATCTTATCTCTGACCATGTCTTGGCTGTGTTTAGGTGTCTGACTTGGTTAGAAGCTACAAAAGGGAGGGGATCACCGTCTGGGCCTCTGTCGACTCCGGGATCATGAAGGAGTGCCGCAGAACGGTACATACACCACCTGGGGGAGACAAAGCTACTTGTGCAGCATTTTACTATCAATATCACATGTTTGCCTCTTATAATATTGTGATTGCTTGATTTAAAGAGTCCCTGCATCAGTTTTGGCACCCAGCCTGTCTCTCTGTTTCCTCGCAGAACGGCTCCATGCCGTACAGTTTCTCCATGAACCGAGGTGTGCTGCTTCTGCTTCTCTTCTACACCGGCCTGCTGCCCTTTGTGCCACTGGGAGAAAGTTTACTGCAGTTCTACCTGCCACGCGTCATGAACAGGTGTGGCTGCAGGAGTGTGTGTCTCTGCATGTCGAGTCCATGTGTGTGTTAATGCATGTGTTATTACACAGCAGCTTTCTCACTCTCAGCTTGTCAGACTTGTCTTTCTGTCTATGCCCTGTGTTTTGTATATGTCTTACAGCTGCATGCCACATGTTAATCTGAGTTTGTTAGTTACTTTGTCTGCAGGCCATCCTATGCATTCATCTGTTTCTTCTTCTCTAATTTTCTTTCTTCTGTTTTAGATAAATGTGTCACTGTACATAAAGTATAGGCTAAATCTATTGTTTCTTTCTGTTTGTGCTGAAGGACGTTCATTCCTAAGATACACATCCTGAAGAACACGCGGGTCGTCTCTTTGTTGGAAAAGTGAGTGAAGTTTCCGCTGCAGTCTTTCTCACAACTGACTTTGTTTTGGTGTAGAAATCTAAAATGGTCATGAGGGAGTCATTACCAAACATGTCAGAGTAAAAAAACTTAAAGCACTACTGAGAACATTGCACTCACAGTACACGGGGTGATGTTTTTATGTAGAATTACAACATTTTGGGGTACAATAATGCAGTTTGTGTAGCAGCAAATTATGTTTTACTGCTGTTTGTGTAAAAACGGAATTATTCACATATTCATTTATGCTGTCATTGCAGAGTAACAATGAGGAAGAGTCTTTTTAAACATCTCGCAGCCCGTGGAATTCAGGTATGAAACCACATACGTAGAAGCACAGTTTACTATGTTTAGGTATATCACAGGAATGCGTAGAAAACAAGAACCGTGAAATATAAAGAGTGTAGATAAGAATAGGAAACACAACAGTAATTAAAAACCTAACTTCTACAGCCTGGTGTTGAACCAGATACTATATATAATATACTATAGAGATTAATTAATTAAAATAAATTGTGAAAGTGTGTAAGGGCTTAGAACATTATGTCTCATAAGTTGTTGCAGCAATTTTTGGGTTGATACCATTTGTTACACAGATTTGGTGCTAAATTTAACAATTTTTTACCACTCGAGAATTGATAAAAAATGATCAATAATCCCTCCAAAATACCACATTAAGACACCAAGACCTTGAGGAACACCATAGAAAAAGCCATGCTGTGATTTGGTATCAAAAACTTTTGACATGTGGAGATTTCTGCAAGAACTGCAAGATCGCTTCTGTTGTGCAAACTGCTCAGAAACCCCCTTATTGTCAATCTAGCTAGGAAAGCCATCCATCCTCTGAATGCTCTAGGTCTCTAATTTGTGGCTGTAAAGTTTCATGTGGCTGTGATTATCCTAGAGGTCACCACAGGTCATTTTATACAGTGAGGTCAAGTGTTAAAAAATGGTCTCAATAAAACGAAATGGCTACTATGGGGACTAACATCATCACACATGAATACAACTCGGCTCAATGGATCCACAAGAGTGTCTTTACAGTGATACCCAATTTATGTAATTCCAAGACAGTTCATGGACCCCAGTATGCAGAAGTATTCAAACACACCATTTTACTTTTTACTGCCCGTTACACGCATCATCAATTAAAGATTTAACCAAAGTGGATCCATCAGAAAAGATGGTTTAATCCATGTTACACTTCAGTATTCCAGTTGAGACGAACAGTAACAGCCACAAAGCCAGTCTGAGTGATTCGGATGCATCACCTCTGTCCTGATGTGAGTAATCTCTGCTCTCTGGGATGAGATCACCCCCATCCTCAGGCCACGAGAGGTCACTGAGTTTGAGCATGAAAACAATAGAAGTCACATGTCGTAGAGCCTTGTCAGCTGCTGAGGGCCTCAACGCATTTGAACGCTGAGGTAAAGACTAAGAAAAGCTCTTCCCCTCATCATCCACATAAAAACAGAGTGATGAGATTTCCTCCAGAAGAGCGCCACGCTCCGAGAAAACATGGGCTTGTGTCAATATTAGAAATGGGAATCACAGGGAAACTCTAAATACCCACGAATCAGTAATATGTAATACATTACGAGACAATCGTCTGCGATACATCATGATATATGTGTAATGTAAAAGCCTAAAATATGTATATTTTTCTCTAATAACAAGGAATCAGTCATATATTAGTGGACAATGTGTAAAATAAATGCATCAATCCACCGTATATGTTAGTATAAGCATATTTCTAACACTGAAAAATATCACAATGCTCAATTATTCTCTCGCAAATCAATTATTTGTCTACACTGCAGTCTGAACAAGTGCTCCTTGATGCTCCGAGGTCTCACTTTATGCTGATATCTGCTTTATTTTGTCACATCTGAGACAACCGTCCAAATTTAGGACAACAGGGTTTGTGTTTTATTGATGGTCAAGTCACATACTGCAGCTCAAAACTGCAGGAGGGATGACAGAGAAACAGGACACTGTCTGATCGGCTTTACTCCCTGTTTGTTTGAGAAGGTGATACAACTTTAAGTATGTTTTTTCAGCTGTTTGGTCTCCAGGACCCCGAACAGATCATCACGTTTGACTGATACATCTGTAATTACAGGTGCATTTGTTCGTGTGCAATAAAGATGAAGACATAAAGGCTGCATTTGAAGTCGGGGCCACAGGCGTGATGAGTGACTACCCGGCTCTTCTGTCAAGCTACCTCTGCAGAAACAGAAGTCAGGATTGACCCCACACACACACCCTGAACACACATCATGACAACAATTAATAGCTCAGAAAAGGCAGCTTTCTGATGAATGAGGATTGTGTAAAGAGAAGAAAAGACAAATACAAGGAAATACAAGAAGTGTGAGACCCATTTCTTCCACCGTGACAGGATTAGTCAAGGAGTTGTTGGTCTATTAAACACCACGCAGTGTAAACAAAACTATCATTCAGCTCTTTAAGCTCAATCCTTTAATCACTGTTGATAGAATTATCTGTGGTCGGGTCATTTCTACGGCCTCCAACCACAGTCTGTCTGACACAGACCGGCGTTTAAAGGTTCTCTATTTGATATCCAGAGCATTAATATAGCATCAAACAACTTCTTGCTATGTAAAGATATAGAGAAGTAATGTCTACCTGAGTAGAGAATGAAGTCTCTCTCCCTCTGTGAGTGTTGTAATCAGAGCTTCTCTGTGCTTTGTTGACATCGCCGGGCCGGCCATGGTGCTTGTAGTGCATGTGAGCGTGCCCCACTGGCTAGCTCACTGCTGCTGCTCTGCTCTGCTCTGCGCTGCTCTCATACTCCATCCCGAGCGGAAGTTTAGCGACCACCCTCTGGTTCCCCACCAGTAGCTCTGTCAGCACTGTTGCCGTTGTTTTCCCTTTTAGCACCGTTAGCTGCATGTTGAGAGCTGTGCAGAGGCAATAGAAATGCTCTGAATTTCGAATTTAGCACCTTTAAAGGTCCAGTGTGTAACATTTAAGGGGATATATTAGCAGAAATAGAAAATAATATTAATAAATATGTTTTTGTTAGTGTATAATCACCTGGAAATAAGAACCGTCGTGTTTTCATTAGCTTAGAATGAGCGCTTCATAT
This sequence comes from Adelosebastes latens, assembly GCA_916700685.1. Taxonomy (NCBI): domain Eukaryota; kingdom Metazoa; phylum Chordata; class Actinopteri; order Perciformes; family Sebastidae; genus Adelosebastes; species Adelosebastes latens. Next base: position 161,830 of record CAKAKR010063480.1, read on the forward strand.
CTACATAGGGAGCGGGTCCACTTCACGGAGTCCGCCATGTTGCTCCACCATGTTTCTACAGTAGCCCAGAACAGACAAAACCAAACGCTGGCTCTAGATTGAGACTTTCGCATTTTCACGTTACCTGAAGGCCACCGTAGTTCTCCGACATGTTTGTGAAACTGCGATAACGAGAGCTGCAGAGTGCAAAACCGTGGTACCGCCAGCCGCCGTCTGACTTCCGTTGCTCCTAAAGTAGTGTTATTATGGTAAGGATGGCCTCTGAGCGAGGCCAACGGCGTTACCAAGGTTTTGCACTCAGCGGCTCACGTTACTGCTGTCTTGGAAAGGGAGGAGTGAGCAGAGGGGTATTCAGTTGGTTGCATTTTGCAACCATGCCACTAGATGTCGCCAAATCCTACACACTGCACCTTTTTCCCCCTTTATTAGCGCACTAGGACGTAGTACAAAAAGTTGACAAGACATAGGACAGACATATGTGTAACAAAATGTGCCGAAAATAGACAATCATTATGTTTATGCTAGTGGGAAAACTATAGACATTGTGTATTAGTATGTGTTTCTGTGTGTGTGTGTGTGTGTGTGTGTGTGTGAAAGTGTGAAAGTGTGAAAGTGTGTTGTGTATTCATATATGTGTAAGTGTGACCAGAGGAATGTGCAGGAATGTGTGTGGACTGGAGGAGTACAGAGGGGGAAAAAAAATTAAAAAAAGAAGACAAAGTGGTGTAAAGGAAAATACATATATATATATATATGTGCACATATACACTATGTATAATATAATAATAATGGAAACTTGGCTTAGTGGAGGGCCAGCATGGTCCACCACCCTTTTTTCTTTTCCTTGTATTTAGTTTTTTTATCTTTATCTTATCAGGCCTTGGGCCGCCCCCAGACCTTTAGGAGGGAGCTGGTCCATTACAGGTTTGTCCTAGCTTCTCACACTGGGCTAACTCCACACCCTCTGGGATGGAGTACAGTATGTGTTGGAGTTGGTTTACTAAGAAATAATAAAGGAAGTGTGGGTTTCTGTGTGGTTAAATTTGATCCACGTGTATTGTTATTCCAATAATATTTGGTGATGGTGGAGTGATGATAACGGTGGGTTGAACTGGAATCGTTGATAATAAATAATTTATTTTTAGAGAGTATCGTCATTTTAACATAGCTTTTCTGCCCATAACAATATATTGGCATTATGTGTTGGAGATCATCATTTATTGTTTTAAGCAGTGGGGTAGACAAGTAGACATTGGGGACAGCCTGAGATGTGATGTGATTAATGCATTGTGGGTTTGGGTGGGGTTTGGGCTGCTGTTGATCTGTAGTGGGGGGATAGTGGATTTGGTCCAGTTCATAGAATAATTAGAATTTTTTGTGATTCTCCATATAGCTAAATTTCTCTAATGTGGCAAATAGAAATGTCCAGTTTATCTCATCAAAAGTGTTTTCTGCATCAAGGAACACTGTGGTGGTTTCTGTTTGCTGGAGAGATGAATAATGTATTAAACTTAACAGTCTGCATGTATTAATGGCTGAGCAATTTAATAAAAAACATTTGATCTGAATGGATTATTGAAGGAATCACCTTTCTAGTCTGTTACCCAAAAATTTACTTAGGCTTCTTCTATTTTTGTCTCTGTGTTTGTGAGTGAAATGAGACGGTGGCTGGCTGGTGGAGTCGAGTCTTTGTTGGCATTTAAAAGAAGTGAGATTTTGGTGGCATTCATGTTTGTTGGTAGTCCAGTGTTTTGTTTCATTTCCGTGCAGAAGTGTTTGTAGCTGGAGTGAATATTTAACCAGCTGGACCACGTCACCTGAGATCCCATTTCTCATGATAAGAGAACGTGACTTTGTTTAGACTGTGTCTGATGTTATTTTCTGACATTATTTGATTGATTTGAGTAAGTTCTGGACTTTAGAATTAAATTATCTGGAATAATTCACTTATGCTTTTATATTCTTTTTTGTGGTATTAAGATGAAAAGAACACAAACATGCTGGAAATGAAAAGAATAGGTACAGTTATTGGTACCACAAATATATCCATATAGGAGAGTCCAGTGTTATTAATAGTATCTAGGCTGTGTTGTGCATCTGTCTTTATTACAGGCACTCATCTCCTATACAGACACATATAAACGGAGGGTTTATATGTGCAGTTAGCCTCACCTGTGTGTTTGCTTTCCCAGGCTACGGTCAAAGTCCGGCCACACCGCTGTGATAATAATCAACCAGTCTGTTGGTGAAACAAAGGCTGCATTTTTCTGACCTGCTTGGCCGTGCTTTGCAGTGTGACAAGTGAGTTAATGGAATATAAGTGGATCAGTGCAGACTGAGGTCTTTAGTGACCCAGCAGAGAAATAAGGCTCTTATGATCACAACCGGTCGAGGCAGATTGCCACCAACCAAGAGCCGGGTTCTACCCAAGGTTTCTACCCGTTAAAGGGGATCTCTGTTGGGTCTCTAAATTATAGAGTACAGTCTAGACATGAAAAGCATCTTGAGATAACTTCTGTTATGATTAGATGCTTTATAAAAATAAATCGAATTGAATTGACAACCAGGGCCGGAGCTACCTCTGAAAAAACATGCAGAGGGTATTTCACCAGTGATATTTTTGGAAATCTGGAGGGTTTATTGACATTAAGTGGGGGGTATATTCACATATTACACATGTTGGGACTAAATACCTTAAAAATGTAGTGTTTTTAGGAAAAAAAAAAAAAAAGGCTTTTAAACAGAGCTGAAACTTTTATCAATTAATCAATTAGTCAATTGACAGAAAATTAACCTGCAACAATTTCTGCAAGCAAAAATGGCAAACTTCAAGTGTGAATATTTGCTGTTTGTCTTAATTTTCTATGATTGTTAATGAATATCTTTGGGTTTTGGACTGTTGGTAAGAAAAAACTAAGACATATGAAGATGTCATAAACTTGTGATGGAGATTTTTCTCTATTTTTCTGACGTTTCATAGATCAAATGATTAATCAAGGGAATAATCAACAGATTAATCAATAATTTAAATAATTGTAAGAGCCCTGCTTTTCAAACAGACCATTATGTTAGGTGATACATTTACAGAAAATATAACTGAACAGTTAAATTAACAATAAATGAATGAATAAAATGTGAACTGTTTGATTTTTTTTTTTAGATGAGAGAATCTATTGCAGAGTTTGTTTAGTCTTATGATTGATGGTGCTGTGCTGGAGGAATCTGGACCTCCTGGTGATCAGTCTGCAGCAGCAGGATATCTTCTTCTTATCATAAATTCGTGAGCCTGGTTTGATAGCTCAGGGCTTTTGCCCTTTTCTATCCATAGGCAATCATTGGAGGAAGGAGAGAGGAGATGGAGGAGGAGCCCAGTTGGTGTTGAGGCAGAATGGCCCATGCCCGGCCAGTTGAGGAGTTTTTTTTTTCTTTTCTTGGTT
>CAKAKR010063482.1:1694-21795 GCA_916700685.1 Adelosebastes latens
CTTTTTTTTCTTTTCATTATCTCAACCTGTTTCTGGCGGCGTATAGCATGTATAAGCCCTACTCTTGCCACCCGAACGACAACAGAGCGTTGGGAGTGACAATGTGTTGCAGTGGGAAGTAGGCTGCTGCAGCACAGATAGGTGGCTCATATAGAATATATTTGTATTATTGCAAGAGGTCTTTTTCTGCCGTTACACCCCCCCAGGACCACACCTCAACCGTGCCTCTTCTTGTTGTTTCCCCATAAATAGCAGCCTAAAGCTTCATCCGCACTGGGAACGTCTGGAGCAAGTGGCGGCTGCGTTACCTGTTGTTTTTTATTTCGGCGTCCGTGTTAACAGGTTAGAGCAGCTACACAGCCCGTGTGAGACGCATGTCTCAGCTGCGTCTCTCAGTGTATTCTATTGACTGTATATTAACATCAATTCACATTACTACAGTTTCGATGTCTATCTGTAGAATATGTTACGGAGATGAAAAAAAGTAAAGACTTATTTTTAAATCAACACTTCCTGCTTTCATTTCAAAATAAAAGCCCTCAAGCGTTTTTCTGTGGACAGAATTCCTTCATTTGGTAACATGAGGCTTTTATTCTGAAATACGTGCCGGAGAGTGTTGTAGAACATGCAGTGACTTGGACAGCTCCATGAACAACGCAGCCGCCACACGACGCAGCCGCCACACGGATATAAGATGTAAGATGTAAGTGCACTAATAGCTGGATCAAGAGTTATTCTCCTTCTTTCGTTCATGTGAATGAACCCGAGATCGAGCGACATATACTGTTGTATCAAGACAGATCAACCAACGGACTAAATTATTTCTCATCCAGTGTGGTAATAACAGGCAAAGGTTGGCCTATCCATTCTACTAACACGTTCCATCACTGTGCTTGAAGTGAATACACTTGAAGTGACTGAATGCTGGCTGGTAAAGTCTCCCTTATTTAACCATTTGATCAGGGCTCCTTCAATGTAAGACTGCTGTTGGCCTGTTACCGCAGAGACAAAATGGTAACACTAATTGGGTCTGGAGCAAAGTGGCGCATGTTAATTATCGCCTGTCGTAAGAATGGGGTTATAAAGTTCCCCGTCTCTGTCCTCCCTCCCTTCTTACTCTTCTCTGAGGAAAAAAGAGTCTCTTGTTCTTTTGTTCAGCCTCAAAGCACTCTCCTCCCCGCGCCTATCATCAGATAAGAAAAACATCACACTGATGCATAATATAAAAGACATGCCTCTCTCTCTCCCTCCTGTTCAGCTTCACATTTTGTTTTCCAAATCATTATTTCCTGCTCAAGATGCATCGAGGGCATGTTTGCCTCTCAAGGATGAACTGTTCCAACACTTGAAGACCTTGTAAAGATCACAAAATTCAACGTGATGAAAAAAAAAAAAGGCACAGTTGCTTCTAAATAAGATACATGGTAAATGGTACATGGGCTGCATTTGTATAACGCTTTCTAGTCTTAGCGACCACTCAAAGCGCTGTATGACACAAGCCAACATTCATTCATTCACACACATATTCATACACCGATGGCACAGCCTTCAGGAGCAATTTGGGGGTTCAGTATCTTGCCCAAGGACACTTGGCAATAGGGGTGTAACGATTCATCTATTACATCGATGTATCGATTTATATTCCTACGATCCAACTACATCGAAAGGTACTCGACAAATTGTCCTTCACGGGAGACGTATATCGATATAAAATCAATTTGAAATGCAAAAATCAAATGTATCGATACTAAGGATTTGCATCTTGTGTTTAAGGACGACAAACGTTATATGAAAGTGTTTTTTTAGCACTTTTATTAGTTAAAGAAATGTTAAACGTTACCCCGGTTCACTCTCCAGACATGTGCCAGCTTGCCAGCTCTGCCATCTGCAGCGCGAGCATGCATCCATGGCGTGCATGCAGACGAACGGCGCTCTGGACTCCTCGCTCTCTCACCCGGTAGCGGCGTGGAGGGAGACGGGCAAGGTCTGCATGAGCTGCCAGCACTGCGAATTACGTGACGAGGTGTTATCAATCCACTTGATGAGTGCAGCTTCATCCACAGGCACTTTGCCCCGTGCGCTGTCGTTTTTTCATTCTGAGAAAATTATTTTTCTGACGGTCGGCGAGGCAAATTATCACGGGAGTAAAGTAAAAAACAAAACATAAATTCAACTAACGTTAGTCTAATGTAGTTTAAAATGTTTTTCCGTATGTTTTCATGTATGAAAAGACCCCAAATGAACACTGTAGGTGGACTACTTGATTACTATCAGCAGATTATTTAAACAGTGTTTGTATAGGAATGATTCTGTCCCAAGCTGTTTGATCACTATCAGCGGTTGATCTCTGTATTATTGCTCTACCGTTTATATTGAAAATGAGGACAGAAGCAGCAGGTTAAACCACTGTTCATTTAACTTGAATAGAAGTTGGTTTATTATATTTTTTGTTAAATATTACACTGCCTTGTATCTTGAGAACTGAAGCAGCAGGTCCTGCAGTTGCACTTTTTTATTAATTTCTAATAAAAGCTGTATGTATTTGCCATCAATCGTTGTTTACTTGTTTATATCCATAATTAATTTATCCCTGATTCCCTTACAAGAAAAACTTTGAGGAATCCTGACCTGCTCTGTCCAGTATCAGATATTTATTTCAGTCACACTGACTGAATTTTTGGCAAAAAAAAGTTACTGTATCGATTTCAAATCATTGATTCGTATCGTATCGCTCTAGATGAGCCAAATATCGTCCTTGAATCGTATCAGAACCACGGAAATCGTATCGTATCGTTGTAAAAACGTATCGTTACACTCCTACTTGGGCATGTAGACTGCAGGGGCCAGGGATCGAACCACAACCTTCCGCTCTAGCTCCTGAGCCACAGTCGCCATACAGAGCATTAAAAAACATGTTTATTGAACCACACAGTGTCATTTCTGGACACCAGGAGACTGAAGAGTGCTTCTTTAAAGCCCACTCTGACGGAGATGTTGTTCACTATGAACAGTGTCGGTGGTTCAGCTTTCAGCTGCATTAAAGGGAGATTAGCATGTGCTGTCCTCGGTGTAGGACAGCAGGGCTGTTTGCTACAGTGTGCACGAATGACACTCCCCCCGCTGTGGAGGCTTCAGATGTACAGGACGGGGGTCTTTATGTATTGGAACAGAACGTACACTTGCACGTGCTCGAGTTGGACGACTATAAGCTGCTTTGCTTCTCACCTGTGTGCCGCTTTTAGTAGTGCCAGTACCAACACACCCACATGCACCTTCAGCCTTTCTGTCACCTCTCTCCTCACATGCTAGGCCTTTCACTGCTACCTTTAGTACACTACATTTAATCTTTATCTACATACATCAGGAGTTCATGTGGTTGAAAAAAAGCATACAAATGTAATGTTATAAAGTTTAATGTTTTAAGAATGCAGTGGGTAGAAATGGAGCAAATATGATTAAAAAAAGTTATTTTTATAAAACGGTCACTATATCCTGACAGTAGTGCATGAGACAGGTAATCTGAAAGAAAATCATGTTCCTCTGCATCCTCCGGTGCTCCAAATGGCATCTGCAAGATTTCACAGACCGGAGGAAAACAAGCAGTCAGAGCTGATCTGGAGTCTTCCGTCCAAACTGCCATCTTTGAGCAGCTGTCAAACGTTCGCGAACTCCGACCAAACGGTCAAACTAGGCAGCGCTGATCAAATATGAATCAATATTCTGTTACTGTAATGCCTATTTCTCTCCTCAAATGTTTTCAGAATCATCTTGTAGTGTACTGTTTAGCTGTAAAATGAGAAAGTTTGTGACCCTGCAGCCATGTTGAGATCAAGTTGAGGAAATACCAAGCACCGCCCACCAGCCGGAGCACAGCCAATAGGAACGCTCTCTCTCTCTGAAATGACCTGTGATTGGCCAAAGTCTCCTCTTATGGATTTTCTAAAGCCTGAAAACAGAGCCATGAGGAGGTGCAGAAGTCTAGTTTTCCCTCATAACACTTGAATTACAATATGCTGAAAGGTTATTATGGAATTTCTTGCCCCAATGATGCCAAAAACATTCTGCCTACTGCAGGTTTAATGGAAGTTCAACCAGTCTCCACAATATATGATGTGACAACTTGCAGTGCTGTCCAATCCTCGCAATATTCCCACTAAATATATTCAAATCAGTAGAATACTGTCTCAACTCGCAACCCGACACAACTTTACATTTCAAACATCGCCTAAAGCAAGAGGGAAAAGGATGAAAATAAAATGTTTAAATCCTGTCCAAAACTTCCAGCCACAACAGATCCACGATGACACGCCTCTCTTCATGGTAGCTGGACCGCATTTATACATCCCTTTTACCCCCAAGAGCTTTACAATGTGCCTCACATTCACACAGTGATGCCAGTGAGCTACCATGCATGGTCTTATGGACACTATAGAAATCGTATAGGAAACAAAGAAAAGGAAGCTGTGATGCGGGCTATATTTTCTTAATGCAGATCTGTCAAACATTTAATTTGAATGAGTATAATACATGTGTAAAAGAAGTGCATCGTACGCAGCTGAATTACGTAGGTTTAAAGGTCCTATATTGTAAAAAGTAAGATTTTCATATATTTTTTATTATAAAGCAGGTTTAAGTGCTATATAAATACTGTGAAAGTATTGAAGCGCTCAATATACAGAGAAATACACACAGCCCGTATTCAGAAATTGGGCTTTTGAAACAAGCCGTTAGGATTTCTGTCCATTTGTGATGTCACAAATATACAATATTTAGACCATTACACGGTTTTAAACATAAACATTATAAATGTGTCCCAGTTTATATCTTGTTGCAGTGTTTGTGAATGACATCAGCTGACAGGAAGTAAACATGGACCCAAGCTGTTGCCTAGTAACGCAATTCTGTTGCAATTCTGTTGCAATTCCGCTGAAATGCACTAAACGGAGCATTTCAGACAGAGGGTTAATACGGGTATATTCAAGTAAACAGTATGAGGAAAATTAAGGGTTTTTTGAACATTACAGCGTGTAAACATGTTCTAATAGAAACACAAAATAACAGTATGAACCTGAAAATGAGCACGATATGGGACCTTTAATACAAAATATATATTACAAAAATAAAAATTAAGTTCAATTCTGATCAGGGGCACAGCATTTAAACATTCATTCTGAATACAGTTACAACTGTTTAGTTTTGAGAGGCTTTTTATGGCTATGAATGTGTTTCCGCTTATGTAAGGCACCTCTATTTACAGTTTGACTGTAATTGTATTCATGCATAAGGACTGTTTGTCCTTGCGTAGGCACAAGCTCCGCCAGCGTGGCGGTGTGGAAGTGCAGTAAGGATAAAAACAACAGCAGCTCCCTGCATTCTTAACCCAGCTGAGTTAAGTGGGTTAGGGCTTTGCCACATGACCTACTTCCCCCTGCGAGGCATAAACACACTGATACTTAACAAGGATACCTACCCTGCGGAGAAAATCCCTTTAAAAGTAGGACTTCAATTATTTCTGCTATTCAAAAACACGCTCCGGTGCCAGATAGTAGAGGATGATTGAGTAGTAGTGTACATTACGTCGTTAGCTTGAGCTGAGCATGTGATTTGGTCTTCATATAAATGACTGTATTGTTTTACTAGTGATGACTGATTTAAAACAGTAGATGTTTACCTCCATCTACAGACATGGGAACATGCGGATTACATGACTACTATCTGTGTAATGTGTTTTTAGCCTTTCAGCTCATTGTTTTGGTTTTATCACACACAACTTTATTGTTTTGGTTCAGTCTCACAGCTCTCATCAACCTGTTTTCCAGCAGCAGACAGCAGACCGACACAGTTAGAGACTAGCTGGTGAACAGGGTGGAGCATTTAGCAGCTAATGAGACAGATATTTCTCTCAGGAATTTGAGGAGATCAAAAACAGAAACGCTACAAGGAGAGTGAATACTGGACTTCCATTCATCCAAAGGACACAAACACGACTCCACTCCTCTCTCTCGCTATAACAGCTTGTTCTGCTGCACCCAAGTGGACAAAAAGTCAATTAATACTGCTTTAAATTATTTTAGTAAAGTTCAGCAATTCATGTTTTAACAACAACTTCATCCATTTCTGTTACTCGGATGAAGACATGCTTTTCATTGACACATTATAGTTAAAATCTTTAACTCTAACCCTCCAGATATTGTCTTGTCTTGACATGTAAAGTGGATATTAAGATATTAAGACCTGTATTTGTTATTCCTTGGTTGATGCACAGATATGTCTAACTAGTGTAAAATGAGATTTATTTTTGTGAAGATTTATTTTATAGATTACCTTCTCAGGTTTATTGAAATAGTTTACACAATTTAAAGGGACTGGTTGTAAGAATCAGAAATGCTTGTTAACAGCGACACCTGTGGCCGTTAAGTCAACGAAAGTCAGCGTCGGGCTCGCGCTTACTCGCACTAAATAGACATGAACGAGCATCGCTCAACACAGTGAGGCGTCACACGTCAGCTAATCATGTTCCTCTGCATCCTCCGGTGCTCCTAATGGCATCTGCAAGATTTCACAGACCGGAGGAAAACAAGCAGTCAGCGCTGATCTGGAGTCTGCCGTCCACCTGCCATCTCTGAGCAGCTGTCAAACGTTCGCGAACTCCGACCAAACGGTCAAACTAGGCAGCGCTGATCAAATATTAATCAATATTCTGCTACTGTAATGCCTATTTCTCTCCTCAAATGTTTCCAGAAACATCTTGTAGTGTACTGTTTAGCTGTAAAATGAGAAAGTTTGTGACCTGGCAGCCGTGTTGAGATCAGTTGAGGAAATACCAAGCACCACTCACATGACCGGAGCACAGCCAATAGGAACGCTCTCTCTCTGAAATGACCTGTGATTGGTCAAAGTCTCCCGTCACGGGCTAGATTTTTTAAAGCCTGAAAACAGAGCCATGAGGAGGTGCAGAAGTCTAGTTTTCTCTCAGAACACTTGAATTACAATATGCTGAATGCTTTAAGTAAGTAGCCGTATAATAAACGGGATAATGTACAGCTAGCGGATCATTGCTGTGAAATAAACCCGATGCAAGACCCTTCCACTTTGCGTCGGGTCCACGGGGTGCCGCCCTTTTGGGGTTTATTCCACAACAATGAATATATATATATATATATATATATAGTATTCTGTTCTTTAAGTTAGATTGGGAACTAAATAACATGGTGCATCTTGCCTGTAATTTTAGTAATGGTTAAGGTTGGCGGAGTGATATGATGATGAGGTGATGTAGCACGTTTGTTGTCAGTGTTCAGTCGTCCGACTGTGGAGATGATCATTAAAAGTGGACGGAGTTATCCTGAAGACGCTGTCCCCGTGCTCTAGCTTCACCCACATCCTGAAAGTAGTTTTAATTAATTCAGTAAGTACAAGTTTAGAGTTAACACTAAGAGTAACCAGCGTTACACTAGCTACTATTACTGTCTGAAACCACTACAGATTATTATATACAGTATTAGTCAGAGGATTCTTGAGGATTCATGGATTTCCATGGCTTATGCTGTGTTTCTGTGTGGAGTTTACATGTTCTCCTTGCATCAGTGTGAGTTTCCTCTGGGTGCTCCAGTTTTCTCCCACAGACATGCAGCGTAGGTGAACCGGAGTAAGTATTGTCTGTGTATGTGTTAGTTGTGTGATAGACTGGCAACCAGGGTGTACCCTGTCTCGCATCTAGTTAATGCTGGCATAGGCACCAGTCCCAGATTACCATGAACTGTATACGCAGTTATAAAGATGGAGAGGACATGTAGGAAACACATTAGCATCTACATGTTTACTTTGAGAAGTACTTCCTTCTATCCATGGTTGCTGAATAAAGAAAAACTGACTTACCCAGGCCATTCTCACAGTCTGTAAACTCCATGGAATGAACAGCTCTGTCTACTCCGTATGGACCCATTAGTGTCCTGTTAGAGATGGAGGGATGAGGAGGATGGAGAGAAGAGGGAGCGAGAGACAGAAGAGAGGAGAAAATAAATAAGTGCATCACAAATGTAACTTTGAGAGCTAAATCTTCTTTTGTACTTATAGACCCTTCAGTTGCAAAGCTACACAGTAAGACTGTGGCTATACTCAATGCGAGGGAGCGCTTGAGGGGAATTTGACTGTGTGATGAATACAGAGCCTTATCTCTGTCTCAGAGAGTTCCCCCTACAGCCTTACAGCCTGTGTCCACCAAAGCAATTTTTTTCCCAGCTGAAAACACCAGACGCTCTTCTGAAAACACACAGCTGGGAGCGCTTCGGAGGCACAGCGGGGTTTTTTTTTACGTTGAGACGCTTTGGTTGCATCTGGTTGCTATGATACGGAATATCCACGGAAGTAAACGCGTCGGCACAAGGTACTCGCTCTGGATGAAGGGAAGGCTGAAGCACCTAGGGCGAGAGGACGGTCATTTCGCCTAGTCTAAACTCTAATTCTAGATATCTGTAATTACATTTTGACTATTCGTAACTCCAGTTAGAGATATCTACAACGTCATTCTGACTAGTCAAAATTTAATTTTAGATATCTAAAAAGGACAATGTAGATATCTTCAATTGAGGGGAATTAAATGTATCTTGAACTGGAATTATGACTTGTCAGAATTAAATTGTAGATACCTGAAACTGGAATTACGACTAGTCATAATTCAGTTGCGGATATCCGCAACTGAATTATGGCTATCTGTAATGACAAACCCCATACACATGAATGGCAAAAGAAGTTTGAATCGTACTAGTCAAAATGTAATTACGGATAAAATAGAGTTAGGGATATCTTGAATTAGCAGATATCTCTAATGAATATCCAGTCTAGTTATTAAATGTTAAAACTTCTTGCCATAAAAGTAGTAATAAATAGTGCCTGTAATTCCTGGACAAATAACAGAAGTCTTTCTGTTGAGACGACTGTTACTGTATGTTGACACTATCTGCCATCACTTGCGGAGAGTTGCAAATATACACCTCTGAATGGATGGATTAAAAGCATGTGACTCCTTCATAAGAGCACCCCAACACTGAATGCTGGCTGGAAAACAGTTATTGGGTTTGCAGCAGTGTTGAATAAGAAGTGTTGGTGTGTGTCTGCTGCTGCTGCTGCTGCCGCCTCAGACCTCCGCATCTATCTTTAGAATAGTCTTAACAGCAGCAGCAATGGCAGTCTTCTTTTTGACAGGTCTCACCCCTACATACGTTCATTTAGCCGCTCTGAAAATGTGCTTCAAAATCTTCAAATCTTTCACTAACTGAGCAGAACCCAGAAATATAGCATCTTGGATGAATTTTTTTTTGTGTTATTCTTGGAAGAATATGGATGATATGGAGTTAGTCTATCCAGTATTGTGTATTGTACCTCCTAGTAATGTAGAATAAGTGTGAAATATTTTCAATGTGTCGTGTTTCGCACACTTCAAATACTATGACCTCATACTGTATTTAACAAAAATATGGCGCAATATTGAATAAAAAAATAAAGGTTTTAATTTGAGCTGTCAATCGATTTAAATAGTTAATCGCAATTAATCACGTTTTTTATCTGTTCAAAATGTACCTTAAAGGGAGATTTGTCAAGTATTTAATACTCTTATCAACATGGGAGTGGACAAATATGCTGCTTTATGCAAATGTATGTATATATTTATAACTGGAAATCAATTAACAACACAAAACAATGACAAATATTGTCCAGAAACCCTCACAGGTACTGCATTTAGCATACACAAATATGCTCAAATCACAACACGGCAAACTGCAGCCCAACAGGCTGTCAGTGTGTCAGTGTGCTGACTTGACTATGACTTGCAACAAACTGCATGTGATTATCATAAAGTGAAAATAGAAAATAGCAGCGAGCACGTCTCCAAATCTTGAACAGTATCGGGTGCCAGGTAGTGGTAAGAAATGAAGAAACAAATCAACGGCACTCACAGATAAAGAGTCTTTTTTGGTTTATTCTGGGCAATCAAACGTAAACGAAAGCGTTTCAGCTATAAGCCGTCATCAGCGCTGATGATTTGTTTCTTCTATTATCATAAAGTGGGCGTGTCTGTAAAGGGGAGACTCGTGGGTACACATAGCACCCATTTTCATTCACATATCTTGAGGTCAGAGGTCAAAGGTACCAATGGGAATTCCTTAGGTTTTTTCTAGTTTCCTATGATACCAGTATCTTCACTCTAGCTTTGAAACTGAGCCGCTACAACCTAGATCGATTGAGTTAATGCGTTAAAGAAATTAGTGGCAGTATATTTTTGGCATCGGACCTCAGATCAGCTCTGACTGCTTGTTTTCCTCCGGTCTGTGAAATCTTGCAGATGCTGTTAGGAACACCGGAGGACACAGAGGAATATGATTTTTTTCAGGTTACCTGTTTCATGTACTCGATATAGCGACCGTTTTATAAAAATAACTCAAAAATCTAATGAAGCTGCTGTCCTTTCATATAAAACAAAGATAAAAACAGGTGATAAATATTTACATTTATTACCAGCATGGATGGATGGGCACGCAAAGTGTTTTGACCAACAGGTGAGAGATCTTGCCCTAACCTTTGCCGAGTATTTTAAGTTGCTTACTGCCTTAAAAAAACAGCGCTCCGCATATTCAGCATCTCAGTGCTACCGTACAACATGTTTTTACTCATGGTGTTACAACAAAGGATCAGAACTGATGCAGCAGAACCACAGATAGAATCTGTCACACCTTCTTCTTCCTTGTCAAAATCTGGCACCTACGGTACATAACCCACAATGCAACTCGACACCCGAAAGTTGCGTCTAAGATTCAGGTGCGCTAATAGCAGCTAAAGTATCCTGGAGCCTCTGACCTGCAGCAGAGATGAGCAGCAGGCTACAGAGGTCTGGTAAGATCACTTCTTTCCAACTCCAGACACTAAAAGCTTTATACTACTTTTTTCACATAATGCAGTAGTACTCCCCAACACCTGCACACACTTTGACCTCAAGCTACTAGATCATCAAAACTGACTACCAATCTATTTTGTGATTCAGGTATGAGGACTTGTTGAAAAAAGGTAAACCAAAAAATGTCCATAAGGCCCTAAGCTACAGCTCCTTAGCCCTTTGACACCCTGGCCCAATCCCCATGACCCCCCCACCCCCTAAGGCCTTAAGCCCTGAACTTAACTGACGTCACCTGGTAAATGGTGTGAGAGGCTGCAAAGGCTTGAAATGGTATAATGGGACAGCACTTTGTGGCGACGTGTCACGTTACCGTGGCGACGTGTCACGTTACCATGACGACGCAAATTATGGGTTTTTATTTTACGTTTTTTTACTGCCCGATTTGAATGTCTTAACGTCTTAACGAGACGAGAGGTAGCCTAATCGTACAATCAATTTACTTGTTTTTGTCAAAACACCATTCTTAAAGCTGCAGTTGGTAGAAATGGAGCAACTAGGATTAAAAAAAAAAGTTATTTTTATAAAACGGTTGCTATATTCTAACAGTAGTGCATGAGACAGGTAATCTGAAAAAAAAAAAGCATGTTCCTCTGTGTCCTCCGGTGCTCTTAACGGCATCTGCCAGATTTCATAGACCGGAGGAAAAACAACCAATCAGAGCTGATCTGAAGTCTGCCGTCTCTGAGCAGCTGTCAATCACTTGCGAACTCCGACCAAACGATCAAACTAGGCAGCGCTGATCAAATACGAATGTCACTGTAATGCCTATTTCTCTCCTCAGATGTTTTCAGAAACATCTTGTAGTGTACTGTTTAGCTGTAAAATTAGAAAGTTTGTGACCCAGCAGCCATGGTGAGATCTGTGGAGGAAGTAACAAGCACCGCCCACCAGCCAGAGCACAGCCAACAGGAACGCTCTCTCTCTCTCTGAAATGACCTGTGATTGGTCAAAGTCTCCCGTCACGGGCTAGATTTTTTAAAGCCTGAAAACAGAGCCATGAGGAGGTGCAGAAGTCTAGTTTTCTCTCAGAACACTTGAATTACAATATGCTGGAATTTTTGCCCCAATGATGCCAAAAATATAGTGCCTACTGAAGCTTTAAGCAAAATTAAAAGAAATGGTTGATGAATAAACCAGGTGTGTAATATAGCTTATGCTTGCATTCCTCTGATTTCATGTGTTTCTTTATGTATAATTTTAAATCCTTAATGTCAGTGTAATGATTCGGTGTAAATCTAATATGCCACCCACATGCCGTCCTCTATATAAACAATGCCTTGGGGAATCAGCAAACAGTTAAGTGAGCTGGAATAAAACAATGTGCTCACACACTGTACTGTACTGTACTATGGGAAATCTCTAGCAGATGAAGTTGGCAGGAATGATCGTAGTCTTACGCAACAATGCTGCACAAAAACTGCCCGCACCGGTTTAGCCCAATTTTCCTTTATTCCTAATCCATCTGACATTGGATCAAGTAGCAATTAACATCAATTTACTCAGACTGTACATTGCAAAAGATGGTGTAAAATAGGCACGATAAACCAATGCACACATACTGTATATCTGTTGTTTACCTATAAAGACTATTAGCAACACTTTGTTGGTAAAATATAGATATTATGGTGTTCATAGTTTTTGGAAATCTGGGACAATGTCTTCTCAGCAATGGAACTTCCCTGTCTGGTTACCACCCAAACGACAAGGAGGATTATCAATATTTCAGATGCAGAGGGTTCATCAGTAGCAACCTGAGACTGCTGTCAGTGAAACAATGAGGCTAACAGAGGACAGACTGTTGAAAACAACGTTCTTATGAAGGAAAGCAGCAGCAGAATGTACCACTCATAAAGTCTGAAGACAGGAGGAGGTGTGGGGTATTATTCATACTGCTGATGACCTGTAAACAGTGATACTCTCACCAGTGTTGTGCATGAACGTGCTCATGTTTTGGGTTAAACGGTATCCTTTTTTTTTTCTTGTATTTTACTAACTTTTAAAAAGCAGGTAGCAAGATGCATACTGGTAAATATATTCTACTGTGGTGAACAAAAGTCTCGCTTTTTGATTCTCATAACTCACTTTAAATCTAAAATATGTACAACAGTACACCATTACTACCACAAAAACATATGTATTTAAGCCAAATGAGAGACTCTATATGCCCCCAGTGGTTCAAGGCCTTTCTGAGGAGATCATATTCATTCCATTTAATCAGGATGATTTGGCACCAGAGTAGTAAACACAAAGAAGAGCCAAGATTTCCTCCTTAATTCTTCTTTAAAAGTTTGTGGGCTGGCTAGACCTAAAACCTGATTTCCTGAAGTTACAGTTACAGTACAAGTAGTGCTCTGTTATGATTGCATAATAGTGCCCAAAAGGGCAAAATGCCTCCATCAGGGAACATCTTTTACAAAACCACAATAGAAAATGTGTTATTGTATGTAATTCCAAATGTTGACCATTAAGTAATCATACCATATAAACTAGAATCATGTGTCCCTAGCAGCATGTTGTGTTGGTCCTGGTGGCTCTGGCTCAGCATTAACGGAATTATTAGAGGTGCAACAATTAATCGATTAGTCGATCAACAGAAAATGTATCGGTGACTGTGTTGGTAATCCATTAATCGCTGAATCGATAAAAGTCAATTTTCAAGCTAAAAACTAAGAGCCAATCAGCTCTTTGATCGGGCGACAGCCAGGCGTTTCCCATCATGCACTGGGCCTAGCAGTCGGCGGAGAGCAGCTGCCGCGCCTGGCTCTGCGGCGGGCCGCCTTGATCTTGTGAGCTTATCGTCGCCCCACGTGTGCATGACGTCAGAGTGAGTCGGGATCGAGTCGACACAGATCTAACCGGCACGCATTGTGCACCGATCGCCGGTGATCGATTCTGCGCAGGCGTTGCTCATCTCAAAGGAGCCCATACTGTTTTCTAATGTTTTACAGATCGAGTGATTAATCGAGAAAATAAACGAAAGGTTAATCGATCATGAAAATAACCATTAGTTGCGGCCCTGATAGTTATGAAGCCTATATCCATAATATAAAACAAGTACTTTGTGCTGATGTATATATACGGAAATTCTAAGGAATTAAAATTAGGCAAAATTGATGATATGAAATGAAACTTCAAAGGCTCACCATTAACATTTAAAAATGGAAGTTCATCTGTGGTTCACTATAGCTTATAGCTGCATTTGGTCAATAGGACATCTATAATCATTATAGGAAATCAATAGATATGGATTCATGTTGATTTCTTCCAATTTTCAACATTACACCCCTTCATCTGTTAAAGTACATCGAACTTTTTTTGTCTCTTTAAAGAACATAATAAATCAAACGCAGCTGAGCAACATGAATGGAACCAAACAGCCTCCTGTCATTGCGCGCGGCGCGGCGCACGAGCGGCAGCACACGACAGATGGAGAGAGTCTCTGTCCTGAACAACAACGCGCTCACCAGAACCAGAACCAGCACCAGCACCAGCCAGGTGGTTCTACCAACGTGTTGATGCAGGACGTGTTCCCCTGAACGCATCACACCCACAGAGATACATCACACACCTCCATATTCAAACACCATAACGTCCCGTGCGCACCTACCGAATAACTCAGTTCAGCTTGCGAGCGCAGCACGAGTCCCCACTACATTTACACGCTGTTTTCTCCACATACAGTAACACAACATGCACATTTAACTCTTCCACAAACAGGAGCCGTGAACACCTCTCCTCCTCCTCCACCACTAACCACACACACTTCACTAAAGTAGAAAGCAGCAGCGTCAGCCAGCGTTTCCACCACCTTTTTGTTTGTTTACCTGCTAATGATGACAGCTCCTTTATACATGACTGAAAAGGTTGGCATCTTGTCATTGGGAGCCAGTTTCTCCGGTTGAGATCGGTCGGTCGGTCGGTCGGTCGGAGCTCCCGCAGCCCTTCAGCCGTCAGCCAGCAGCCACATCATGCTGCTGCTCTGTGTACGAGCAGCCTGCCTCTAATACCAGTTAACCAGACTGTCCGCTCCTAACATCTCCACCTTCACACACACATTTAATCTCTTACATAACTAAAGTCGCCGACAAAAATTACAAAAGGGCGCAGAAAGCACAGAGGCTGGAAATCATTTATGTCTCTCACACACACACACACACACACACGGACTACAGGTCACTTTCCTCTGCCTGTTGTTGGACTACAGCGCGTATTTGTTGCTGAAGTTGCATTAGCAAGAAGATTATTGCTAGTATTAGACTATTCATAATTTCCTCAGTTCCAATAAATATTTACCAGCTTGTAAAAATATATTTAGGTGGGGTTATATTGGAAATCGTTGCAGGCATTTTTTTTTTTTCATTTAAATTTATAACCATGCATTTTAAAATATGTATTTAAAATAAATAAAAAACACAATGATAAAGATACATTACATTATTATTAGGCTACACTATAGAAAATGTTGTGAATAAAATATTTCCTCTGCCACCCCCACTACACTAACACCTGTTCAGCTGAATTCAGAGCAGGAGGAGGAACACATTAAAGCTGCAGTAGGCAGTATATTTTTGGCATCATTGGGCAAAAGTTCCATAATAACCTTTAAGCATATATTAATTCAAGTGTTCTGAGAGATATCTAGACTTCTGCACCTCCTCATGGCTCTGTTTTCAGACTTTAAAAAATCGATGACCAATCACAGGTCATTTCAGAGAGAGAGAGCGTTCCTATTGGCTGTGCTCCGGCTGGTGGGCGGTGCTTGGTATTTCCTCAACTGATCTCAATATGGCTGCCGTGTCACAAACTTTCTCATTTTACAGCTAAACAGTACACTACAAGATGTTTCTGAAAACATTTGAGGAGAGAAATAGGCATTAACGTAACAGAATATTGATTCATATTTGATCAGCGCTGCCTAGTTTGACCGTTTGATCGGAGTTCACGAGTGATTGACAGCCAGCTCTCATAGACAGCAGATGGACAGCAGACCTCAGATCAGCTCTGACTGCTTGTTTTCATCCGGTTTCTGAAATCTTGCAGATTCCATTAGGAGCACCGGAGGACACAGAGGAACATGATTTTTTTTCAGATTACCTGTCTCTTGCACTACTGTCAGGATATAGCGACCTTTTTATAAAAATAACTTTTTTTTTAATCATATTTGCTTCAGTCTCACCAACTACAGCTTTAATAGGCTACATGTGCCCCGCTCTCGATTTAGAAAGAGCAAATTTAATCCTCAGCTGACATCCATTATTACCATTGCCATATGTCAATCAAACGTCTGCGTAGTCGTGTTGTTTTGCTGCTTGTCCAGGTTGCAAATAATTACTTTTCATTGTCAATCAATCTATAGATTATTTTTGACAAATACATTGAGTTATTCTATTAAACAAAAAAATGATTATTTGGAATAGATAGTGGTAAGTGGTGATGATTAGTCTTGCAATTATGTTCCTCTTTTGAGTTATAGTGGTTCCTTGTGAGATTATTAAAGGGAATTACGCCAATTTTCAAAATTCATACATGTTATTCCTATCGTCTAAGACAATCCAGAAAATATTAGTAAACATGAAAAACTCTCTCCCAAATCCAAAAACTAGATTGCTAAAACTCAAACTTGTGATGTCATAGGGTATAAAGTGTGGAGCTGCTCCATAGACGATGAATAGGGAGAGATGTTCTAGACGACACTGAGAGCAGCCAGGGGAATGTTCTGAGTATATGGGGACATTTTCTGTTTCACAACTGAGAACACTACAATAGACTAAAGCTCATTATAAAAAAAGAAAACAAACATTCTGTGAGTTTACAAAATCAGCCTCCCACTCATCGTCTATGGAGCCGCTCCACACTTTATGACATCACAAAGTTTGCGACTTACTTCTCTGGTTTCTGGCTTTGAGAGAGAGAGAGTAGCTCATGTTCAAAAATATTGATTGAACTTTCAAGTGTAAATTTGTCAGGTAAATATTAATTGTATCCCTATTGTACACATACATGTTTTCTGTCTTTGTTTTACTCTAGCCCCTCTCTCTACTTTATCATCGTATTTTTGCATTTTGCACTTGGAGAAATTTGTTAAGATGAAGTGGCTCAAATAAATGTTTACCTGCTGTACTTATACATTGTGATCTGTTGGCCCAACTTAAGTAAACTGTGGCACCAAAACGGCATGATATTGAGTAGATTAGACATAGAAAATGTGTGGCAACAAAGTGACAATCAATATTGTTGAATAGATTCAAGCCACAATGTGCTAAAATATTAGTTGATATAATGTATTTTTTTTAGTGAATCCAAATAATTTTTATCCAAATAATTAGTAAACATAAATCAGATATTCAGTAAATCTAAATACATTTCAACAAGATAATTAATTAATATAAATCAATTTTACCCAGATATTCAGTAAATCTAAATACATTTCACCCAGATAATTAATAAGTATAAATCAATTTTACCAAGATAATTAATTAATATAAATCAATTTTACCCTGATATTCAGTCATTTTAAATCAATTTCACCCATATAATTAATAATATAAATCAATTTCACCAAGATCACTAATTAATATAAATCATTTTCACCCAGATATTCAGTAAATTTAAATCAATTTCACCCAGATAATTAATAAATAGTAATCAATTTCACCCAGATAATTAATACATATAAATCAATTTCACCAAGATAATTAATTAATATAAATCAATTTTACCCAGATATTCTGTAAATATAAATCCGTTTCCCTTGGGAAATTAATTTGGATTTACTCATTATTTTTGTTTAAATATAGTTAATTTATTCAATACTTTTTAATCAAATTTGTAGATGTAAAATCTATTCAATTATATTACGTGTCACTTTGTTGCCTTGATTTTTTTTAAGTAACCATTGGTCACATTTTTTAGGGTGTAGGCCATGGAGATAAAATATCGGAATTGTTCCCCTTTAACAGGATAGGAAAGCAGAGAGAGAGAAACACCCCAAACTTTTTAAGAACTCCATTTTCATTATCAGATTATTTCACATCTTCGGGTCTAAAAAAATGTTGAAAATAAATAATAATAAAAGTAGAGGGTAAAATCATTCTTTGATTGAACTCATCATAACCCATAAATATACAGACCGCAAGCCGTAATTAGGGGTCACAATTAGACTTTACCTTGTTTTAAGGGGTTACAAGTCAAAAACGTTGGGAACAACTGATTTAGAACGATAGCCTATATTTTACAATACTGTTCTCTCTCATTGAATGTCATTTATATGAGGTTAGCAATCTTAGGGAACTGACTTTTTTTAAACATTTGACCATATCAGCTAATTTTAACTAATTCACATCTGTCCATTTTCTATATTCACTTGGGGTATCACAGTATATGGGGGCAGTCACTCAGGAGGCAGAGAGAGTTGGTGGTCCCTGATGTCCTGAAGACACTGAATGGACAGCATGGGGGTTCAGTCACACATCGCATGGCAGCTCCATTGCAATCGGTGTGTGTGTGTGAATGAAAACACCCGTCACGGGACCTTACTAAATTGTTTAATCCAGTTTTTTGTCAATATAAGGCATGTTTCCTTCCCACCAAATATTTGAGGTGGTGTTGCTCGCCTACCTGAAAGAAGTGCTAAAATGTTAAGAATATAATGAACCTGGGTTTAATGGAGTTTATTGTTATGATGGACTAAATGCTGCTTCAGATTAGATTCATCAATCTAATCCAATACAATAAAGTCTGCACACTGTTTTACTGAATTTGAGAAATACTGAAAAAAGTTACAGAATATTGACATAAAATGTCAGCCTTAATGCAAAAGAATATCAGCTTATACCTGCATACAACACCTTTGGATGTAAAGGTCCATGCAGACTAAACATTAATTTGGTACAAACACCAACCACTAACCAGCATGTTTACTACCAAGTTAAATACATGTGTAAATTTCCTAGAATACTACATCAGCTCAGCGTAGCCTCATAATCCCTGGCATGCAGACACAAGAACTACCTGCCAGTAAATTTGGCTTAACAGACTGTGAAACAGTTGAAGACATACCTGGCAAAACTTAGAGGCACTTTCAGCCTTTGGAACATGCCTCTGTTTTTTGTGGAGGAGCCCGGATATCTGATTCTTGTTGTTAACATTGGCTCGCCATATTCCCTCTCATGATGCACTACGGCTGCCAAGCAGATATGAAGAGTTGATGAGGAGATGATGAGCTTATGGCAAAAGGATAATACACATAAACCCATATGGCACAACGAAGTGCTAAATATAGGCCATTATAAGAGGGCTACTCAGTAACAGTAACAGTAAGCACAGATTATTCCACATTAATCCAAACTATATACACACATACATAACATATGAGCCAAGACAACATAACATAACATTATATATATATATATATATACTGTATATATATACATTTATAATGTTAAGTTTAGGAAAATTAATTAGAGTATATGTATAGCTCAATAAGAAAGCTGGTTAATTATCAAAGAATGATTTATGGAGAATGGGTGGGATTAAATAAATTTGTACTTCTTCTCACTCCTTTTCGAATATGTAAACCAAGGCATCAGGTGTTTGACAATTTCTTTTGCTTATGCTTTTCATTGTATGTAAATATTACTTTTTTCTGGCTGTCCACTTGTTTGTATGATCATTCTGTTTTTTTATTTATTTATTTTTTATTATTTTACATGTTCGAAATAAATTTTGAAATGAAAATGAAATGAAAATATAGTATACTCTTATCAACATGATAGTGGGCAAATATGCTTCATGCAAATGTATGTATATATTTATTATTGTAAATCAATTAACAACACAAAACAATGACAGATATTGTCCAGAAACCCTCACAGGTACTGCATTTAGCATAAATAATATGCTCAAATCATAACATGGCAAACTGCAGCCCAACAGGCAACAACAGCTGTCAGTGTGTCAGTGTGCTGACTTGACTATGACTTGCCCCAAACTGCATGTGATCATCATAAAGTGGGCATGTCTGTAAAGGGGAGACTCGTGGGTACCCATATAACCCATTTTCATTCACATATCTGGAGGTCAGAGGTCAAGGGACCCCTTTGAAAATGGCCATGCCAGTTTTTCCTCGCCAAAATTTAGCATAAGTTTGGA
>CAKAKR010063483.1:0-24836 GCA_916700685.1 Adelosebastes latens
AACGTGTTGCCTAGACATCTTTGTGATTCAATGTTCTCCTTCTTATAATGTCAAATAAACTAAACAATGACATATGGATAGTGCATTGTAGCTTTTTATATAAATGTAATTTATCTGGAACAGAGCAAACTAGGAAACCAAACCCAACTCTAAAATGTCTGAAAATGTATTCTCTCATCATGTCAGCCTTTATCTCCATCTCTTTCTCTTTCTGCCCGTCTCTCCCTCTCAGCAATCAGGTCAGTCACGGTGTCTCGCCAGCGCGCATGTGCTCCCACAAATCCTGCTCTCACACGACTTGCAACCTGACTATGCAAGAAAAGCAGCATGGGACTCGGAGAGACGAGGAGGCTAAAATGGGAATTGAGAAAAAGGAAAAATATGCGGCATAGCTCGCACGTCTTCGAGGACGACCGAGGAGCAGGCACATAACGCTGCGAAAGAGAGATAGAGGGAAAGAGAAATGAGAAACATAAGTAAACAGAGAAGGGCTTGTTGGCGACGCCACATCCTCCTGAGACATTCAGTCATCTATTTTCGCTGCCTGACAAGCATGTTCTTTCACAGCAATGTGCGTCAGGGCAGGGGAAACAGAGAATACACAGTGAATCAGCGCCATCTCTCTCTCTAAATCTCTCCCTCTCGCTATCTCCCTCTTTCTCTCACGAACACATATTCATCTCCCCATGGATACCATGTCACTGACTTGAAAAGAGGAGCATTTGCATTCCTCTTCCCCTGTGTCTCTCCGAACTCACATGCTGATTCACGTGACAGTGAGTGTGTCGGTCTGTGTGAGTGTTTGTGTACGTGTGAATATGCATGCAGATACAGCGTATGTATACCTGCTTACAAGCAAGTCATGTTCACACATTAGCACGTGCCTGTTTGGGCTTTTATCACTTCTTGTACAAATGCAGGGCGCATGTGTGTGTGTGTATTTGTATTAGAAGGGACGCTCTGTTAGACATGGAGCTTACAGCAGAGAGAAACAGAGCGGGGATCTTGTCAAAAGGGTGTATTCCAGCGGAGAGCCTCGAGGCAGAGAAGAATACATGTTTGGCACATCTTTCCACCATGTGCAATCTGACATAAGTATCTTGAGTGACAGCAGGCGAGAGGTTTGAGAGGTTTGTAGTTGCCACTTTGAATCCCCGTGGACAGGCTGATGAAATCTGAAGGGGGTGTCAGAAACTTTCAGTACGAACTGCTGTGTTCTATTTTGATTTAGTTTATCAATTTGGAGCAGATTGTCATCTTAAAAAGTCTCAAAAGAAAATAAGTAAGATTAACAGTCCAGATATAACATTCATGAACAACAAGTGTGCTGACTAAAAAAAAACAAATATCGCA
Source organism: Adelosebastes latens (assembly GCA_916700685.1). Classification (NCBI taxonomy): domain Eukaryota; kingdom Metazoa; phylum Chordata; class Actinopteri; order Perciformes; family Sebastidae; genus Adelosebastes; species Adelosebastes latens. Next base: position 1,354 of record CAKAKR010063483.1, read on the forward strand.
AAACCGTGATCAAATGTGACTTGAGTTTAAACAAACATGACGGGCATGGAGAATTAGCGATGTTAGTTTTTGCACTACTTTGTACTGAAAATTAACAAAAGTATGGATGGATGAAGTCATGGAGACATGTTAAATAAACACTTGCGTTGTTGCTAGAAATCAGCAAGTTGGTCCTCCATTTCTGAGGTCCATCTTACTACTATTTTATTCTTCGCGTTTTGCATTTAGCTCATGCATTAGTTGCGGCCGCCATGACGGCAGTGGTTGTCCTTCCGCTTCAGTCAGCTTGGTTCTCAACTGGCTATTGTTCTTTCCCATGTGACTGCGTCATTTGCTGTCCTCAGGGTTCCCCACACACAACAGGATATCCTGTTAACATACCTCACACCACAGGAATATATGGAAAGGTAATCTGTAGAAGCATAAAAAAAATCGGGGCTTTGCTGACCATTGTCGGGACGGGGGAAATCACGCCCAAAATCGGCTCGATTATCGCGTAGTGTGTGCCCGGCATTAGTGGTTTTGAGTCAGAGAAGACGCTGAGTAGTTTAACCCAACCAGAAAAATAAAGATGTGTGTGTGAAAGAGAGGCGAAGAATTTGCCTAAGCATTTTTTTTTACCTCACCCACCTCTTATTCTCTCCTCTGTCTGTCCAGACCTGTGGAGTTGAAGTGTTTTAATTAAACTCATTATCCTCGGGGAGAGGGCAAGGGTAAGCAGGAGCAGCGAGGGAACGGGGGGGCAGAAGTGAGGGTGTAGGAGCAGGCAGGAGGGAGACGGGGTATGGGGAGGGTGAGACCAGGAATGGGAGGGTGAGATCAAAGATGGCATCAACCCAATTCTAATGCTATGCCTCTCTGAAGATCACTATGTTCTGTGTGCTTATACTCCAGGAAGAAAGAGTCTACCTTTTTCACAGGAATGGATGGGTGGATTATGATGGATAGATTTAATATGGTCAAGTTACTCAGCTGTAATTAGATGGGTGGTCCATGCGAGGAAATAAATAAAGAGCAAGTTCATTATGAAGAGAAAAGGGAGTTGATGGTTGTCCAAGGGCCAAAAACTTGTTAGTTTATCTTACACTTACAAGATAAGTAGGGGGAATTTCAGCCCCAAGAAACAATATAATGGTAGAATATATCACTTTAATAGGACACACTGGTGAGACACCTGACTTGTTTACATTAACTTATCTCAACATTTGCATTTTAGGCAATTACAGTAGCTGACACGCTCGCCCAGAGGAGAGCAAACAGGAAAATGCCTGCGTCATTAACATTAACAGGCAACCACCGGTAAGACGGGTGAGATCTAGGTCAAAGCACCTGCAGTCAGACAAATACAAAATACATAAACCCACACTGAGAAAGTGGATACACAGGCAAGTAATTATTTCCTGAGTTTACTTCAACTTTCGCTCCTTCAGCAAACATGTCCACGTCAAATGCATCAGAGCGACAGAAGCAGATAAAAAGCTGGAGCTCTCGTCACACGCCTTGATGCTTTGCCAAGCAGAGTTTTACGGAAAAATCCTCAAAGAGTATATTATGTACACTTCTATTACAGAAAATACAATAGGGATTGAAGTCAGGAAGTTGGGCTGGTAAGTGCCATAACTGAAAGTTGCAAAATATCCACCGTTGCAAGTGTTAATCACGTCAATCAACACTTGCCCAGTAAATGTTTCCTTCAATGAAATGAATATACGCTATATATGTAAATTAGGGCTGTCAAGGTTAATGCAAATTCGTTTTAACGCCACTAATTTCTTTAACACATTAACGCAAATTGTGATTTTTAGGTTGTAGCTGGCCCATACGTACTGAAAGCTGTTGTTGCCTGTTGGGCTTCAGTTTGCCATGTTATGATTTGAGCATATTTTTTATGCTAAATGCAGTACCTGTGAGGGTTTCTGGACAATATTTGTTATTGTTTTGTATTGTTAATTTATTTCCAATAATAAATATAAACATACATTTGCATAAAGCAAGCATATTTGCCCACTCCCATGTAGTTAAGAGTACTTGACAAATCTCCCTTTAAGGTCCATTTTGAACAGATAAAAAATGTGCGATTAATTTGCAATTAATCAGGATTATCTATGGACAATCATGCAATTAAATATTTTAATCGATTGACAGCCCTAGTATAAATGCAGTACCATGTGCATTACATCAGTTAGGCAGTTATAAACACAAGTATATTATCCGGGTAGACATTTTATTCAATATGGAGCCATTTATTTTTAAATACATTATAAAACCCCTGCAGTATGCACTAATGCGATGCTTTCGGCTTCATTTTGATTCGGTTTCATGTCGCCAGGGATGGCAAGCTGTGAGAACTTCATGTAAGTCATTGGAAGTCACAGGAAGGTTGGAAGCAGGCTATCTGTCTCTAATAACTTTGTCACTGTTTTCCATCCTTTCTTCCTATCACGCTTGCACCATCTTAACGACTTTGTGCCTTTAAGCATTCATCAAAGCTACAGCCAATAAATCAACCATATCACAACATGTCAACGCTCCTGGTGACTGATAATTTGTGATTCTTAACGCAATGCACACAAATACACACGCACACACAAGTCCTCCCATAACCTACACACAAAGGAAAACTTGGGACTGATCGCTACTCTAGTTATCCATGGCTGGATTCCTGACTGGGCAAAGTGGGCAACTGCAGGTTAATTCGGCCATGTAGTCATCATGCTACACTTTAGCCTTAACGGGAAGAGAGTAACTCTCTGGATTCGTCTTTGAACAATGGGACTGAAGAGGTTTAAGACAGTTTTTTCCTCCGATAAAGTTAAATAATGAGGTGAATAAAAAAGAAAACTTATAACTGCAACTCAATGAAGCTTAGCAGAAGTTCAGTCAGTAAGACTGTCTTTAAACTCTCATCATTCACAATTCTCTGTCTCTCTCTCACCGGTTCCTACTCTATTAGGGGCCGTTCACATGCCGCTTTTTTTGTGCCCTCAAATCCATTGTTGTCACTGTAGACGTGCAGAAGGCACGCTCAAAAGAGAGAGCGATGCTGTCGCAAGCAGTCCTAAGTGTCTATTTTTCAGGGTGCGACGGCTGGGCCCCGAGATACAAATAGTTCCATTTTTGAAGCGCAGCAACACGCACCGCATGTCATGTGACAGGCTGGTCTCATACACTGTTCGTAGCTATACCTACAACATGTAATGCATTGTAATTCATGTATATCCCATGGAATCAATTGTGTATATGTGTAATTAACATAAACATGAGCTAGGAAATATAAATACTGGCGGACGCCGTGTAAGGAGGAGGTCGATGGATGGGTCAAAAAAATATGGGACTTTCGCCCAGGAAACCGGCATTCGTGTCCCATGCGAAACCAGAAGTCAACGTTTATTTGTCACGTAACTTCCGTACTTCAGTAATGCCACATTCTGAGGGATTTTAAGCCAAACCACGATCTTTTCCTCAACCTAACTAAGTTTTGTTACCTAATCCAAGTCAATCTTTGCCTAAGCCTAGCTAAGTAGCTTTCTTGCCTAAACTTAAGGAAGATATCACATAAACCGTTGTATGACAATATGTTGCATGTGACGATGAACAACCAATCACTGCCGGCAGATATCTTCTCTTTCTTCCGTAAATATCAGTAAATATATGGAGGAGAAGTTCATCATTTTAGTGCAGGGCTACCCAGAGCTTTATGATCTCTCCCACGGACAATTTTGCTTGCTTCACCCTTTCCGTCAGAGGACGTCACAACATCCAGTTGAAAGGTGAGTAAACTTGTCACAGAGATATCGAGCAGTAAAGCTACTATGAGGGATCGACGGTGCTAGAAATCCATTTATCTTCGTTTTGACTGAGTTTAGTTTAGTCAGTGAGGCTTTTACTGCTAAACTACCGCAACTTCATCATCATAGTCATCGCTGCAGATTTTGGATGCTTAGTAACGACAGGCGCAAGAGGATGGTGTTTTCCAAGCGTTTTTAGACGCAACATGTGAACGGCCTCTCAGCGGACTATGGGCATTCACTCTAAATTAAACCAACCAGATTCTACCACAATCTCCCTATGCCCATCATATCGTTGCTGTCAAATATTAAAACTGTTTTCCTATCTGTAACTGTCAGTTGTCAGTTGTCATTTCAGTATGAACCGATGCAACCCTCCTCTACCCCATTTACCTCCAGTCCTCATCATATCTAGTGCCCAGCACTACCAGTCATCAGTACCCCCTTTAATATCTACATCACGATTGGGTCTAACCGTCAAAAACTCTTCACTATTCACTATTGTGCAGCATGTAATAAATGATTGTTCACTCTGAGTGAAGTCTCTCCTGATTGAAATGTCAGCAAGACATATGCACAAACACAAACACCATAACTAGCAGAGGAAAAACAATACATATAAATACAACACCCCCTTACGACATAAACACATGTACACGCAGAGAAAAGCACAGAAACCCCCAAGCTGCTTGCAGCATTTCGATTAAACTGTCATCGGCAGCGGCAGTTGTCCGAGTCGGTCCTTCGCTGGAGTCTAATGGCCATTAGACTCAGCAGTAACTGAGGGTTGTAGAGTGAGCGATACTGATGTACCCTTAATGGACATTTCATTGTCACTACTGGGGACATTGTTAGGGTCTGCAAGCCTCACATGGCAGTGACATCTCACCAATTACATTGCATATGAGTCCAATTAATTAAGACGACCATCTGACTCTTGGTGTGTGTCACTTTTAGACTGCGTGGAGGAAGATGGACCAGAGAAAATGATTACTGTTGGGGGAGGCGAGTGTTCATTTACTGTCAACTACTATGTTTTTGAGCTTACATCCATATGTGTGTGTGTGCTTAATGGGGTCAACAACATCTCTGCATCACATGTAGTCCGCACAAGGGCTTTCATTGTTTAATCAACAATTAAACTGCCATTCAAAATGGTCAAACTGCAAAATTCACAGTCTATAAGCACAACAGGCCGAGCCTTGTGCTCCAGCGGGGGGCGTTCATAAAATGCATTGTTACCCTTATCTACTGCATGCCCTGTTGCCCCTTCAGTAAACTAGACTATTGCTGTTTTCTTCGATAATGCAAAATGAGGAAAACTAACAAGCCGTGCTGCACAGATAATCACGACACCAAACCTTCTCAGAAGGTTGGATTTGACACCATACAACATATGCTGTACGCATTGAAATATGAATAAAAGTAAGGCTGTTTGCTAACTTTTAAAAATGAAGCTGCCTGATTAACGTTACTACGACAACAAATTTGAAGTCACCTGATCATTTGACCATTTGGTTTCACTGTAAGTCGCGGAACAATCGGAGATGTGGGCTATCATTCAGGGGTTTGGAACCAAATGAAACCACAAGATAGAGCTTTATTATTGCCCTCCAGAACAACACATATAAGACTGATCTTACGCTACTATTGCCAGGACAACATAGTTTATAAGTAAGGGTTGGGGGGGGGAATCAACACAGCATAGTATTGCGATATTTTGCGTGGCAATATTGTATCGATACATGGACGTCAAGTATCTTTCTTTTATTGAGTGAAGTGTGAAGAGTGAAGATACTGGTATCATATGAAACTAGAAAAACCTAAGGAATCGATTGGTACCAACAATGTCGTGTTAGCTTGTCGAAAAGAATGCTAAATAATGCTCCAAAGTTACGCTAAACTGTTTGTGTCAGATAGACGTTCATGGTTTTGTATTGTATTGTCTGCGTTTTTATGGACATGATGAATGGTATAAAAGTACAAAAGGGTCCCTTGAAATCTCACCTGAATGAGAAATCTGAGATGAACAAAATGAAAACTGTATCTTATTAGATAAAAGTATTGTGATAATATCGTATCGTGGGGCCTCTGGTGATTGCCACTCCTATTTGAAAGTGCCTTCAAAGATCATTACAAATCACCATTTCAAAAATAACAACACATTTGCTTCTTCAAACTTGAGAATACCGATCTGCATTAAGGAAGAGGAATAACACAGTATCTCATTTGCACATGTCTACCCTTCAGGAATGATTTAAGATTTCGGGGTTTTTTTTAAGAATGAATGCAAATTAAAAGAGCTAAGTGAGAAGCAAGACAGAAGAAAAAAGAGGGTTGTTTCTTTGGGGCAGAAGCTAAGAAGTACTGTATGAGGAAATGTTAAAGTAGAAGTAAATGAGAAGGAGAGGACATCTTATGTGTCGTTTCCCAATGGGTGTGTTATTTAGGGCCGTTTTAATGGCCATGTGAAGAAAAACTTCCACTTACGCACATATTCCAATTTCACTTGAACAAATCTCTTTCTGAAATAGTTTTTATCCATTCCCAGTTGAATATTTTATCATATTAATTTCCATAGGGCAGGAAATAGCTGAAAACAATTTACTGAACTATTACACAAGCCAAAAAAGACAATGTATTGAGTTCTACTTTCCCAGCAGTACACAGTTTACAAGATTATTTAGCAGGAGACAGTAAATGTCTGAAATCCTTCATTTTTTTTCTTTGTCCTTGCCTCATAACAGCAGGCCCGCGGTGGGGGCGGGGGGTGGAGGTTGATATTGGCTCTTTAACTGAATCAAGCAAGTCCGAGTCCAAAAGAGCTGATCGATGCACCATTAAAAGGAGGATCTTTATCGAAATCAGAGCTCGGTGATTAAACTGTAGCGCTGTTCAAACGATGATGGAAGTATGTATTGATTGATGCTTGGCCAAAGGTGTGAGGACATCTCAGACTGTGGCAGCAATGCTGACTCAGCAGGAGCGCGAGGTGACTTTTTCTTGGCCGTTATCACAGGGACGTTCGTTTTCTCCAAGCAATTTGGCACCAAGCAGTCTCTGGCAAATGTAACTAATCACCTCATGTTTGGAACTTGTTTACGCCATAAACATTTCATCCGCCAGCATTTCTTTGGGCCGGACTCAACTCCACACCACAATCTTGAACAAACTTAAAGGAACAGTGTATAACATTTAAAGGGATCTATTTAATAACAGAAATTATATCAATAAATATGTTTTCTTTAGTGTATAATCACCTGAAAATAAGAATCGTTACAGTATATTCAGTAGGAGCTAGCATGGTGGAGCAATGAGAAGAGAATCTGTTCAACACTCCTGTGATAACCAATAACCTCCTGCTGATGTGGCCTTGGGCAAGACCCTGAAGACCCCAGTAGCTCCTGACCTGACCTCACCGTAGGAGGGAGCAGAAAAGTAGACTCTCTCCATGGAGATCAATGAAGAATCACACGTCTCCCTCAGATACCTCACAACATTTATCATGTGCATTCACAACCTCCAGCATGATTTTACAAATCCTTCCGGTACCTTTCCTTTGAAAAGAAAATCTGTAATAGCATTGGTTGTTCATTCGTTGGTTGGTTGGTTGGTTCTTTGACTCTTTGGTTCTTTGGTTGGTTGGTTGGTTGGTTGGTTGTTTATTTGAATGATTGATTGGCCTGTTGATTATTTCGTGCTTGATTGGTTGGTTGGTTATTTGTTTTTTGGTTTGGTTAGTTATTTGGGTTTTGGGGAGAAGGGGCTGGTTATTTGGTTGGTTAGGGGTGTAACGATACATCAATCAACATATCGATTCAATGATCAATGATCCAATATCATCAATGCAAAGAGAAAACATTGATTCATATTGTCATCTTTAAGATGCGCCTTTATTTTATTAGTCCAAGCGCACCTCCTTCCTACATAGCCCAAAAAAATAAATTTTTCAAATCATGTATTAGTTGTTTTTTGTGAGTTGATATAAATGTAACTGACTATGTTAAAAGGGCATATGATATCATCATATCGATCGCAGGCCCCTGAATTGAATCTAAATCGTATCGTGGCAGACTTTGTGGTATCAACAAATATTGTATTGATGTCCAAATAATCAATATAATTTCGTATTGTGATGAAATTTGATGTGATGTGAGGTGTGATTTACACCCCTAATAATTACTATAATTGGTTATCTTATACATATCTTGTATTTTTCTTGTCTAGTTAGTTATTTGCTAATATTTAGTTATATATTTTGGTTAGTATTTGATTGGTATCTCCTTATTTATTCATTCATTTATTTCCTTTCATTTGGACGTATTTTTTTATTGGAATTAAAAAACAAATCCCTCTTAAGATGTCAGGTTTTTCCAATATGCCTGTACTATATGGGGAAATGATTAATTTTCATCTTCCTTCACTAAAAAGACAACAGCATAGGTTCAGATGTCTTCCAGATGACCAGAGGATTGATTGCAGTTTGGCAGGAGATGTAAAAAGAGGTGTGTCCTCAGTTGATGAAGGGAGCGCTGATTCAGCAGGAATTCAGAAGGGTAAGGTGACTCATTTCTAATACTCCGAATGAGTGTTTTATTAGTTTAGTTTCATAGACCATAAAATTAACGGACGCAGTGAATTGCACAACAGTATATGGATTTTGGAGGGTTTTCCTCAGTAGCACTGCAACTTACTTCATATATGCATTTAGCCACAACAAATTGACCTCTACAACTGCCTGTTTTTTTCTCTAGAATATAGGACTGCTGTGGCCGGTTGAATTTCTAATCATTGCACAAACTTTGCGCAGCCCAGAGGGAGCTGTCTTTGGAGGCCACAGTATATGGCCCATAATACTACTGTGAAATTAGTAACCTCACTCACTGGAAGTAATAAAACTCTTGCCCGAATGGCTTTTACCATGTCAGCGCGTTTAGATAAGCAGAGCACTGGAAACATTCAAACTTTGCTATAAGTTTTAAATTGGTTAATTCAAGTGAGTACCCAAATAGTACACATAGGTCTTTTTCATTAATGTTGATGCATTTGTTAGAGATTCTGTGGGTTAATACTGACTATTGCAGCTTTCATCGACAAAAGAAAAGACGTGTGTGTTGTCAAAATCACAAAATAAAAATGTTGACATCCCTCAGCCCACCTATCTTGAATTGTTTCTCTTGCTTGGCAGGGTCAAACTTGAGTCCTGGGTGTGAAGTTTATTGATCCGTCCTGAGAAAGAGATTGAAAGCTGCCCGTGACACTGTTTCCCCACAGACAGTGGAGCTTAAGTCTTTTTGTCTGCCCATTCCTCCTTTGACAATCCATCTGATGAGTGTACAATTAAAGTGAGTGTGAAGTAAGTTAGGAGTCTGAGATTGAGGAGTGTGAAGGCAAGGAAAAAGAGAAGGGGTGATAGGAGGAGAGTGGAGAGAGAAAATTGAGCTTTGAGCATGAGGCAGAATTGGCAGAGATACAATACAGAATGGAATATAGACATAGTCTTTATGGATCATTGATTTCATTTGAATGCATCATTCTTCACTTGCTCACAAGGGGCTTCACTCATCACAACACACCTCGAATAAATATCTCTATAGCCTCCTCCATGGCACCGCTGCAGTGCCTAATTTAATATGAACAACTTCCTAAAGAATACATCTGCCACTCCAAAATAACTTGTTTGTTTTTCATTAACCCTCTGAGACCCCCGGGATCCCGACCAACTTTACTGTCTTTCAGAGGCTGTAGCAGGTACAGTTTTGAAGCTAGTGAGGTTACAGATATCATATGAAACTAGAAAACCAAAGAATCCATTGGTACCAACCATGTCATGCTGTCTTGTCGGGAAGGAGGCTAAATAACGCTCCAAAGTTGGGCTAAATTTTGGCGAGGAAAAACTGGCATGGTAATTTTCAAAGGGGTCCTTTGACCTCTGACCTCTAGATATGTAAATGAAAATGGGTTCTATGGGTACCCACAAGTTTCCCCTTTACAGACATGCCCACTTTATGATAATCACATGCAGTTTTGGGCAAAAAACAGGCAGTTTTTTAATGAAGTATAAATGTGTTATTTTTGCCTATTCTAAAATGGTGTATTTTAATATTTCTGTATACTGGGGTCCCTAAACAGTCTGGGAATTACATCAATTGTGTATCACTGTAAAGCTATTCCTGTGAGATGATGTTAGTCCCCATAGTAGCCATTTCATTGTAGTGAGACCATTTTTTTTAAACTTGACCTCACTGTATAATATGACCTGTGGTGACCTCTAGGATAATCACAGCCTCATGAAACTTTATAGCCACAAACAAGAGACATAGGGCATTCAGAGGATTGATGGATTTCCTATGTAGATTGACAATAAGGGGGTCTCTGAGCAGTTTCCAGAACAGAAGTGCTCGCCATCCAATCACCAAAAAATGCAATTCTTGCAGAAATCTCCAAATGTCAAAAGATTTTGATACCAAATCACAGCATGACTTTTTCTATGGTATTCCTCAAGGACTTGGTGTCTTAATGTGGTATTTTGGAGGGATTATTGATAGTTTTTATCAATTCTCGGTTGGTAAATATGGTTCAATTTAGCACCAAATCTGTGTAACAAATGGTATCAACCCAATAATTGCTGCAACAACTTATGCGACATAATAGAGAATGGGAATGACCATCATAATGTTCTAAGCCCTTCAACACTTTCACCACTATTTTAATGGATTAATTCATTCATTCATTCATTCATGTTTATTTCTGATTTCTGACAAGAACAACTTGACACACAGTGCTGCATCTCAAATTAATCTTCAGGTTCCCAGCTTTCAGGTGATGTACACCACTTCTATGTGACATATCCTGCTGACCTGCTTAATTTGTCTGCTGAACACGCATGCATGTCCTGCTTCAAGCTCAGTTATTCTCTCACCCAACTTCATTATCTACATAGTGCTATGCTCAATCTCAGACCCTCAATCAAGTTTTCTCCCTCTTCATCTCATGTTCCTCTGGTACTCCTTACCAATATTGAGCTTCCCACTCCTCTTTAATGTCCTGCCATACATCTCTTCTCTTACTTTTTCATTTCATTTCATTTCCTCTCCTCACAGCTCCTTTTCCCCTGTGCCTTTTAACTCCCGATACTTCTTCCTAAACACTTTTCATAACTTATATATTCAAACCTATTTTTTATGCTGAACACTGTAGGATTTTATTTTCCATTTTAGTGTGACTTTATTAAGAGCTGATCATAACAAAAATGAAATAACTCCGTTGCTGTTTATCCACATTTGGCATGAAAATGTCTTTTAAACACCTCCTGTGGCTGTATTTATTCAAATCAGATTTATTTAAATCAATTTATTTTGCTCTTCCTCCTAATACCCCTAATGTGCTCCTATTTGAGTGGGTTATTATGTCTAGAACATGTTGATCTCACTGTCACCCACCATCAGACTCCCTGTAAACACTAGTTCCTGTCCAGTTCTCTTCTGTCTGTGCCTCCTCTGATGTTGCACTGCCTATATGTCCTCTAGGGATCACAGATTACGTGACATTTGCTGAATTTGACATGCCAATATGATAAAAGCTGTTATATATTTGGTAATTTTGCTTAGCTCCATCACATAGGAGCGAAATCTGTTTAGTGTGCAGCTACACTTGTCAATCAGTGAGTGCTGCCTTGATCAAACACCGAAATGTGCAGCCAAGTATAAGAAGAGTATTCCATTTCATCTTCTCTCCCAATTTTGCTCTCATGTCTTCATGCATTTTGTAACTGTTATTCCCGCACTAGCTTCATCCTCCATTCGCTCCCTCTCTACCTTTCATTCTCATCCATTATCAGTCCGACATCTGTCTAGTCTCTAGAGCAGGGTTTACATTTATATCACATTTTTTTGCTGGTATTTCATGTAGTTGACCTGCTGATGAAATTATCAACAGCCAAAATATCTGTATAATATGACAAATAAACAAAATTAATTAATTAATAGCATATTAAATAGCCTAATATTTTGTGACCAAAAAGATATGTTGCCAAGACAACTTATAAACCTATATTATACAAAAGTGTACACGCCTCTGCTGTGATTATAATCCAATACACTTTTTGTCAAATTCAGCGAATATCTACTAGCTGTCCTGACCTTGTAAGTGGAAAGTTTCTGCATTATGTTACCCACTTGCTAGCTTGCTAAATTGTTAGCCTATGAGGCTTCTAGACGACGACAGTAACGTTAATAATATTTCCGTTGTTTAGCATTGGTGTTCTTTAAACGATTTAACCACTTGAACGCCAAGCATATTGTGTCCACGACTTCCCATGTTGTAAACACGAGCTCACGAATTTCATTTGAAGGCAAATCAGGGGTATCCAGCGCAACTTGCCACCTCTGGAAACTCCAGAGAAAATTTTAAACCAACCGGTATCGATCTAAAATGAAGACAGATTCAGCATTTGCATGGCTTATTTCTCGCATAAAATGTTTTCAGAAACACATTTCGGTGAACTATTTTCATAACTATTTTCATAACTATTTTCATAATTTCCAAAAGAGCCGCCATGTTGGTTCTGGTTTGAAAACTGGGAGTAGCAGCCCACGAGGGAAAGCGTTCGTCCAATCAGGTGCCTAGTGCCTTGTTTCTAGTGGCAGCCCATCAAGCCTCCAATGCTGGGAAGCGAGGGGATCCCTCGCGTCTAAAAACGACCCTGTTGACATGTACCATAACACCTGCACAGCAGACAAATAATACCCATGTGGACTGATCATCCCACGACTTCTTTCAGTAATTTCCTTTCACATTGTTTGGTTCTTCACTATTCTGCAGTATCTGCACCACCTGCAGTGGACTGACAGTTCACAGCAACTCATCCATTCTCAAAACTATACCATGTGCATACTGTCTCATTTACACACATGCACACCAAATCCTATTTCTCTTGTCCTGTCTTGCAAACAGTGTAAGACAACTGGGGCAGTTGGTGTGCAACACACAAGTACACACAAATGCGTGCATCCACTCAGTGGGACAAATTATCTGCAGTAGTGCTGGAGCTCGCAGCTAGAGGAGTCCATAAATGCAAGCTTGCAGTTGCATCATACTTTACTGTAACAGTATGTGTGCTGAAATGAGTCACTGCAGCCATGAACAATGCCATTGTCGCAATCTCAGACGTGACTCATGCATACTGCTTTACTCGTTTTGTAGAAATACATTAACCTGAGACACATTTTGTTGCCTGTTCCAACATCAGAAGGCATACGGAACGGTCTGCCAGCTGCTGATGTGGGAGATGTGAGGTATTTTGGTGTTCTAATCTGCACATTCAGCTCTTCTACACTTTGGAAAAATAAAAAAAAGCTCCCGAGGCTTGTGCTGTTCCAGTAAACACCATGACGGAGGGCATTTTCTTTCACTTCCAGCTACCTGACCTCAAACTTTCCATCTCTCTAAGCAACTTCCTTGAATTTAAATACACTATCATTTGCTTTGCAAACCCCTACAAAATCAATGTGAATCTTGGATGTAAAAGTGCACCGTTGTGTTTCCAGCAGAATGCCCTGCCTTAGGGAATTAGGTCCTGAGGGGCCTCGCTACGTGTATTGGTTTGCATTAAGCCACACGGTAAATGGAAGGACGCCGCTTAGCAAGCTAATTGTAAAAGCAGTGGCTCCTCTCAGGAGCCTCCCCTTAGGAATGCGGTTGGCAGCAATGAATGCACAGCAAACAGGAGCAGAGGACATTCAGCCAAACAAATACTACTAAAAAGTAATTGGAACTACTTTTTACTTTGTTTATTTGTTATTTATTTAATATATTATTTGATCATTTATGTTTGCACTGCACTTTGGTGCATTTGTTGGCTGAAATTCAAGTAACTACTGCAGTGGTCGGTTCATGAATAAGTCAATAGAATGTACAATGAGTTGCCAGTTTATTATGTACACCTAGCCACAACATCTACCCGAGGTAAAGGTGTCTCATTTTGTCCACCCACATTTATGTCAATCTGTAGGCAAAAAGAAAATTGAGTCAATCGGTCTTAAGGTCTTTACACACCGGGGACATTTTTTTCGTGCAATAATTTGCATGTCATTCTATCTTTTTTAACTATTTGTCATGAATACTTTCAACAGAACGCGACTATTAGCTACCCGTTCAGTTTTTTGGGAACAAGATTAATTTTTCTGAGCTTTCACACCGTGAGTAAAGCATCAACCAATCACATTGTGCGGAACGGACATATTCAATACGTAAACTATAGTGTACAGCAACACGGAGGCTCCGAAGTCCGAACCAAGATGTCAAACTTTATTACTCCTTTCAACCTTGACAAAGGTAGCGCAGACCAGATCCACTCCTTCCGTTCTTACCTTTCACAATAAAAGCCATAGACATATACGCTGTAACTGTTTACCAGAGGCAAATTCACGCAGAGCAGTTTGCTAAAAGGAAACTCAATGAAATAGCTTACAGCAGTTTAGGCTGTACAGTACAGCAACTTATCTCAGATGGACTGCCAGACGCTGCTCTGGGTCAACAGGATCCCGGTAATCAGTGCTCTGCACAAATTTATTCGAACCTTTGATTGTAAACGTGTTGCAACTGTCGCAAATTTGCATCGCTGACGGTATGAATACTTTTGATTTTTGTGTTGTCTATTCGTCACACCCCCAGTGTATGAAGGCCTTTTAACCAGGTTTTAGTAAGAAATAAAAACAATTCAAGTTGTGGCTTAAAATAAAATTTAACAACTTGTTGGAATGGGACTATACATTTAAAAGGGCCATCTGAGTGAGACTTAAAACTGAATAGTTTTCACAGCAGTCAGAATCTGACACTACTACCAAGCATATAATCTGGTAGACCTTCTGGTAGTGACATATACAGGTGCAGTATACTGACAAGGGGTGGGGACAGGGGCTTAGCCAACATGACCCATTGGGAAAAAAAATAGCTCTGTGTATCAGTGGAACCAGCACTGTGGATTAAAGGATTGGGATCAGGAGACACAATTTAAACTGACACTGCAGCTTGTTGCCGCCTCTACAGACTTTAAACAATCTTCTGATAGCAATTTTGACCACAACTTTTAGTTTTAAAGATGTCTTTTCATTTGCAGAATAGCTTCAAATTGTCCTCAAAGTTGCATGTAGATGCCAACTAGGTATCTAAACTCAGCAAGGTGGAGTCTTTATGAATGTTAAAGAAGAGACAAAAAGGTCTGACGACCGGGACAGTTGTTCAGAATATTCAAAGGTGTGTCTGCTTGCTGTCTGAAAGCTAGGGGTGATGTATTGCTCGATGTATCTCATAAAGTGGAAACACACCGTATGTTATATTGTTTAAAACACTTTGTGACTTGTGCTGAATGTCTTCCAACTATTCTCTTTGCAGTGAAAACATTTATATAGCCTGAGTGTTTTTAGTGTCTAAGTTAGGCTTGCCACGGTAGTCGGTGTTACACGGTGTTCGGGCACACACCGATTACATTACTTGCCCACCGCCCCCACCATTGTTTTGCTTTTTTTTTATAGAAATAAAACCCATTTAGTTCATTTTCGCATATCAGTGTGGAAACCTGCAGCCTCGCAGCGAAATCTGGACCGGAGAGGCCAGACACACATCCAACGTTAAAGATCAAAGTAAGCGCTCTACATATATTGAGCGGCTTCTTTTCTTCTAAAATGTCCGGTGTAATCGGTAACACCTGTGTTGTCACAAGTTTATTAACCGCTGGGAAAATCTCCTCACCGTGACATCCCTAGTCTGAGTGTTTTTACAAAAGAGGGTATATTCATAAACACCTGGGGAGATGGTGTGCCGACTGAAAATGTTCCAATCACAGATCTAAGCAGTGCATCTCAATATAACTTCAATCTTGTTTAACTTAATTCACTTCCCCCACTGTTCAGTCTATTACCGCTATTGTTGAGGCAGAAGCAGAGCACTTTAACCGAGCCCAGCTCTGCTGTATGCGAGAGCCATTGATGCGAGATCACTGGAACGCTAGCCTGTGCCCCCGAGATGAACACTAATATGAATCTCGCGTTGCCTCAATGTTTTTCTCATTAAAGTTCTAGGTTTTTGTTAAGGGCGAGATTTTCTTTAAAAAAGTATCTTTTTAAGCAAAATGCTACCCTGAATATTCGTTTCACACACACTCATTTGCAGGATTCAACACCCTGGTGAAATCATGTTATGGGGAGTCGAGTGTGATGTTTTCAATTTGCGGCCGGTTTGTGAAAACACGCTGCGGGGTAGCTCCTATTCCCACGACTGCCGCCGCTGAGGTTGCACTCTTGCAGAGCCGTGCATGCCTCCAAGACTTCCATGGATCAGTCGGTCCTTCTGTGGGAACTTCGGGGTCCAACCTCTCCCACAGACATCACACAGTCTTCCTCTATAAGCTACCCTTGACACCGGCTTACATGTGGATGTATACACGCTGCATACATGCATGCATGCCACTGACACAGACCTCAAAGGGGAACCGTTGCTATTGCTTATACGATCCTCACCCACCCTGATTAAAATGTGACAGCTTGCTTATTGCTCTCCTCCTCTTATTTCTGTGCTGTCAGCCATTGATTTCCCCGGCCTGAATTAATCCTGGGTTCACATAGCTGAGCATTAATTAGAGAGGGAGATGCAGCAGGAGATAGAACAAGAACCCGTATTACATACACCCGTGGCTTAAAAAACTGAAGTTGGATCAGTAGAGAGAAAAAGATGTATAGAGTCCCTGAGTCAACTATGCTTTTATTTCATTTGTGTTTTCCAGACCTCAGGGTCTCCCGTAAACTCCATTTGGTAATCAAATCTGCACTTTCTCGATGCCAACGACCTCCTTTTCACTTTCCTCTCTCCGTTGCTATTTTTCTCTCCCTGTCGGGGCGCAGGTCGCTTGGATCTGAAAACACGCTCGTATCTGTCACTTTGGAATGAAGCTCTCGCAAAGCCCTCGCTGCAAGGAGCACTAGGTCTCTTTCTGCCTTTATGGAAACTTGATTGAAGAGAGTTGAATGGACCTGTCTGCCTGCTTGGGGAAAGAAGGGCAGAGGAGCTCCAGCGTGCCACTCACCATCTGGAGAAACTCACACCCAGCTAGTTCTTATGTCTGTGTGGCTTTGCTTCCATCTACTGGGCGGAGCGGGAACTGCAGCGGGGGGGGCAACGGTGTCTGAGACAGCTTATATGTCTTGCATCAATGAGAGTTTATTTCAAATTAGTGAACGGATCATTTTAGTGAGTTACTAACTTGTGCCTCTTATTGCTGAGTTCTCTAAACAACCATGCCACCACATCTTTCACTCACATCTCTCTCTCTGCTCTGGGATCCTTCCACACAGACCCATCACAGCTCTCCCAATGTACGTCTGAAGGTTGTCTGAAGATATGTGTAATTATGTAAAGAATGCATTAAAATGTGTGGACTAAAGGTTGGAAATTTTGAGATTAGAACAATACAAACAGGGTTTTCTTATCTTTTAAAATTCTGATTTGATTCACAAATTTAAAAAAAATATTTTTGTAATTTAATTATGTTTTGTTTTTTTATTTTCCACTATGGTTTCTACATTTTTATGAGCACATATAGTGCCATCCTGCTGCAGCACACAGCGCAGAGCTGTTAACTATGACCAGACAGACCATTTCGGAATTAAATAATCCCCCGGGGAAATGAGGACGGTACAATATGCAGCTGTTTTCAGGCTGTTACTGCAGTACCTGTGAACTAATACACGACAGATTACTCATTTATAGATATGAAACCCATTTATAGATATGAAATTGTATAAAACTGGCAGTCCATCTGACTAACCTTAGTCAAGGTCATTGACTGAAACCCCAGCTCGTTCGCACGAAAATGCGTATAAATGCCACTATAATGCGCAAGGCGTTTAGCGTGCAATAAGAACGCCTTTCTTGATTTCCGCGTGTCTTTTGTACGCCATGTATCCTGTAGTGACTGCAATGTAAATGCATCCACGTTTAAATGCTACGATAAGAGTTAGTGACGTAGTATAAAAATCGAGAAAGTTCACTTATGATGGGAGGGTGTTGGAGGTGGATGGGCTACGTAAGCTACGTTGGTGACGTTTTTCACGTGTTTTTTGTTAATGTTTGTAACGTGTTTTCCATAGTTGTTTCCGTACGTGTTTTAATTAGTTTACTTACTTATTTTACGCCCAGCCATGACGTTTTCCCTTACCCTAACTAAATGATTTTCTTGCCGTAACCTAAGTTAGTGTTTTTCTTACCTAAATCTAACTGTGGACGTTTGCGTGGCGTACAAATGGCACGCTAAAATGCATACTCAAGACACGCGGAATGTCCGTGTAACGTCGTGGTATTTATACGCCTTCCCGTGAGACCGGGTTGGAAACCCTGATAAATAAAGCAGCTCAAAGTGTTTTGGAGCATTTGGCTTTTGTGTTTGAGATTGTAGTCACCTTTAACATATTACTGGCAGTTTTCTGCAACAATGTGAACAATTTCCTTCAGAAAAATGCTAACATTGCAAGAAACTTGTAGGGATAAAACTGGTGCCAGCTGGATGAAATCGAGAAAATAAAGAATGTAATTTGAAGCCACATTTCCACCTTTAATCGAAAACCTGCATTACTCTTTTCTGCTACTGTCCACCAACCACATGCTCTTATCCTTCCTGTACCGGTAATACAGACTGAGCTGTTGTTATTTCAGTGTGAATTTTTACCTTGAAAATAAAAGAAAGTGCTTGAACTATTGGCCTGTTTTTACTGTTAACTAAAAAAAAAATTTGAGCTTTCATACTCTTTCAATGAAACTCATAACGTTCAATAAAATCTTATTGTGAGAGGTTATGTTGCATTAAATATTTGCTGCCTGAAATAATGAAATATTCAATCAAATTTCCTGTTGGAATTAATCATTACACCATCAATGTGTCCACACTTACACACACACACACAACCCGTGTCTTTGTATTTGCAATCTTAATTATTAAAATGATGACGTCAACACAATTTGCCAAAAAAAAAAAACAGGCTACTGAGGTCCTCTTAGAGGAAGTGTCTTCGCTGACGATGTATATTAAGTGTTAAAGCATGCTTGAGAAACAACTTGACAATTTAATGGAAACAAAACGACCCATAAACTATAATCTCTCTCCGCTCTGCAAGTCTGTCAACTTGATACCAGCCTAATGAATCTTTGAGTTATAACAAAGACAATAACTATGATGAGAAGATTATGACAATCAAAGGTTGTTAGCTTTTGCGCTGCTATATGGCTTGTAAATAAAACGCTTTGGACGGGAAATGAATTCGCTGCACATTTGCTTTCTCATTACGATGAGGGTAAATTGTGAAGTGTGGCGTGGCTGCCTGTGGGCCAAAGCACGATGAGTACTTTCACATGGGTTTTCTGGTTGGCAGCAGCTGTCTTCTGCCAATTAGATGCATCGTGTGCCCGCGTGCGCGCGTGGATGTGTGCGCGCATTCATCTCCAAACAAATACATCCCAGTCCTCCTTACCCCCCGGGCACACGCTGCCTGAGTCTTGGCAAACCTCCTGACAGTGTTCATACGCAAACACACACACTATCCTCACACTCACATTAGATCCCCCAATCTCCACGTATACCCACGTCCCTGCCCCCACTAGGCCCAGAGTTGCTCCAGGGTAGACAAACACACACTAACTCTCTCATCAATTCACATCTAATGCCGTCTAAATATGGAACACGCTGTGGTGAAGAAGATGGGGAGAATGGGTAGTAGGCAGAGCGGCTACAAAGTTAATGAAAATAAAGCGGCAAAAGATTGATATTTCACGTCAGTACATCAGTTTACATGATGAAACACAGCAGATGCAATATGAGTATTCCCTTGGTGTCAGAAATCACTCCTGTTCTGGTTCATTGGATAAGACGGGTTAAAATTGATGTTTTGCTTTCGCTCATAAAGGTTGGAACAACATGTAATGTTGCCTGGTCTCAGTATTTACTTTTACACAGTACTCAAAAACACTCAAACCTGTCCAGCAGCATTTCCTAAAAATTGTGGGATATGGCCACAGTGGTGTTTAACCTGCTGTTGTAAAACAAGAACTTTGTTTGACTCACCTTTGAGTGTTGAGAAAATGAGTTTTAAATTTGTGGTCAGTGAAATGCCGAGAGCTCTTTGCAGGCTCTCATCCCATGCACTGTGTGCCAAACCATCATGTTTTTAGTCCACTTACTTTAATGTAATATGAAACACAACTGGCAGTTAAGCGAACTGGTCTAGACGAAGGTCGCTCTGAAGCAGAGAAAATTATGTGAGAGAACATGGGTTTTTTATTTTTTTTACTATCATTTGGAAACCTATTACAGTCTCCTGAGAATAACAAAATCAAAGTGCTTTACTGACCACCACCATGGCTCAATCTGGCAAGGTTCTTCTACAGAAAAACAGAAGCTGGTCTATAGTCTATAGACACCAAATGAATAGAATAGACGCTCAGCAACTCGTCACGCTGCCGGTGTTTGTAGCAAAGTGTGAATACACGGTGCTCCCATTGTAAAGAATTCAAAAAAGGAAAAAATGTTAACATAGTGGTTGTGGCGGTTGCTTGCCCTAATGTGTATATCATCCACTACTGGTACATGAATATTATTAGGAGTTGAGTCCAGTTGGGTGGCATTAAACCACTACAGAAAAAGACACTGCAACAAGATGACTAAATTAAAAAAGCAGCATTCAACACCCTCTCCACTGCAAAACTATACCAGGAAAGCCCATTGTTATTAATAATACTGTACGGGGAAAGGTCATTTGAAATGAATGGAACATAGACTGTATATAAGAAGTGGACATAGTCACCGTGGCGTCACTCATTGGTTTGTGGACTGGCGTTTTGAAGCCTCGAGTTCAACATTTTGGCCGTCGCCATCTTGGTTTTTTGCAACCAGAAGTGACACGAGAGGGTGGAGCTAAGTACAACCGAACGCTGAATAAGACATTTTTAGGTGACCAAAATGTTATAATTAACTTTCATGAACTGAAAACACTCTGTTAAAGGGTTAAAGTTGTAAGACGAAAACACGGACAACACCCAGACCGGACAACGCTGTGGTAGCGACCTGTCAATCACAAGGTTGGCTGAAGTTTTGCAATGTAGTGCAGTGTACGTGTGTTGGTTTGCCGGCTTGTTTGCTACTGCTGGAGGTTCGTGCTTCACTTTGTTTGCACTATATTCACAAAATACTTCACTTTCATCTTTCAAAGTTAGTTAATAAGTTATGAAATCCAAAATGCAACGCATGCTGTCATTAAAGATGAAATGATTGATCATCATTGTGCCCTTGCAATAAGAAACCATAACATTGATAAAACCATGCAAAACTAGATTTTTTTTTTTTTTTTTTTTAAATCAGTTCAGAATCATAAAATATAAGAATCAATCCAATATGTCAGCCAACCCTAACCCAAGTCATTGTGCAGGAAAAACTGTTACTGCAAAATGCAAATGGGCATACAGAGGTAAACTACTAGAAGCTTTCTCACCACCACTTTATGTCACATTTAAATATCAATAAATCAGGGTAAAATCACAGTAATTAGTGTGCTCTTTAGAAACAAACAGATGGGTTCTGTTTGTTTGCCTCAGTAGGTCTTTACGCTGCATTTTACATTGGATGAAACCAGGTCACATTTTACAGGAATTCTCTGTTGTATAACTTTATGGCTGTAAGGGAGATTATCAGACAGCCTTCTAAAAGTAATGTACAGCTTTATTGCACTTCCACTAATCTAACAAGGATGTCTCAACTTTGTGTTTTCCATCCTTACTGACAGGTTGCTTATTTACTATAATCAAGAGCTGCTATCAGTTCTTATCTTTCTCTGTCCTCTTCAATAAACACACAATGTAAAAAAAAAAAAAACAGCAGTGAAAGGGAAGGTGGTGATAAGTAGCAGCATTTGATGTCCATCATTGTTTATGAGGAGATGATGAATTGCCGTGAAGTGGCACTGTAGTGTCTGGGATATTTTTCTCTTTCTTGTCTACACAGAAAAAAAATATTTGATGCCAAACAGACTACATTTTTAACCTCAAGACAGAAATAATGGATGGATGGATGAGAGTGCTTTGAGGTCCCCAAGCCAGACTGCCCTCTTACTCCCACGGCGTACCATGAGTCGAACAAAACCCCACACAAGCAAACATGTGCGCACTAGTAGGCACTAATGATGGTTGTGTGCCAGTTTTGACAGCTGTGTTTGTGTGAAACTGAATGTGTGACAGCATCATTCCACCTAAAAGAAAACGCTATAACCACCGACCATCCCCATCTCACAAGACAGAGAGACCTGAAAATGACAGCAGTCTGTTGGAAGGTCACAGCCTGTGCACTACATATCCATTTGAGCTTTTTGGCATGGCGATCTGCTATGATAATGGCCGCCCGGAGGGGGAACTCTCTGGATGGATGGAACTGTTTTAATCTCAGAGAGGCAGACCTCTGTGACCTTGTCAGGAGGTGTCCTAGGTCTGGGTGAGTGACGAGACTCTCCACAGGCGCGGCACATAGCGGGGAGCATGGCTCGCCTCTGATGCAGTGGAGAGTGGTGGGAAGAGAAAGATGAGACAGGGAATGAGAGCTCACTCCACAGGTTCGGAAACAACGGAGAAAGAAGAAGCTGCTGAGAGATGCAGGATAAAGTCGGGTATGTACGTCAGAAATGAGATATCCAAGTAAAGCAGCCTATTAGACGGCCAAAAGAAGTTATTGGTATGCAACTGATGGTTTACTGGCCACTTTCAAACAGCATGCCATCCATTTTTCACTGACACCACCAGCAGGTGCTGTTCAAAAATGACTGAAAGACAAAAATGGGAGATGAGAATATAGAATGCAGGACACAAACAGCTAACCACACTAGAAACAATCAGAAGTGGTGTATTTAAACCTTTTTAGATCATATTATGCATACAAATGCATAGATGAGTGGCAGATTATGCCTCTGGAGGGGTTTGAAAAGTTTCTGTGGACATTTACGCCATGAATCTGGGTCGACTCCAGCTGTCATCAACAATGATGAAGTGAGCTACCAACTTTTCAGAGCCGCTTTTAAAGCCAGTAGGGGGTGAGCGTTTGATACAAACAAAGGTTGTTGGTAATAATATTCCTTTAGTCACATCACAGTGATGCAAGTACCTAAGAAGAGGAAGGTAAGGAAAGGAGGTATATACTGTTGATAGAGAGCTGAAGTCCCTCCCCTTCCGGTGTCCCCCACGGGACCTTATTTCAGAAAAAATATGTACGGTAGTCAATGGCGAGAGACAAATCATTTTTGATCCCGTTTGAGCTGTGGCATAAATCACACATATGATGTTTGTCAAGATAAGAAGATGACTTTTTCATGCAGACAAGCGCTCCGCGAGCTTGATTTGTTGACACATGTTGCAATGCTGTTTCACTTTCATTAACATTAGGAGATGGGGCGATTGTGCTGCATTCACGTGGTGTTGGAATAATGGGAAATACGAGGTCCCGAGTGCTAGAAATTCACATGAATGCCCCCTCAAGTGGAAACAGCAACTCAAAACTTTTGTCAACATTTACAAATTATTTTGCAGCATCTTCACCATTTAAATAAATAATTTGCTACACATGATGTCAAGTGTTTCTTATTTCTTTCTACACCATACCATAGGCGTTGAATC
>CAKAKR010063483.1:24856-35693 GCA_916700685.1 Adelosebastes latens
TGAAGTCCCTCCCCTTCCGGTGTCCCCCACGGGACCTTATTTCAGAAAAAATATGTACGGTAGTCAACGGCAAGAGACAAATAATTTTTTATCCCGTTTGAGCTGTGGCATAAATCACACATATGATGTTTGTCAAGATAAGAAGATTACTTTTTCATGCAGACAAGCGCTCCGCGAGTAAACGCCAGGTGCTATGCGTGGCAACCATGGAAACAGCAACTGTGACGGTACAACTGTGTGCTGTTATATCCCTAATCACAGCTTGATTTGTTGACACATGTTGCAATGCTGTTTCACTTTCATTAACATTAGGAGATGGGGCGATTGTGCTGCATTCACGTGGTGTTGAAATAATGGGAAATACGAGGTCCCGAGTGCTAGAAATTCACATGAATGCCCCCTCAAGTGGAAACAGCAACTCAAAACTTTTGTCAACATTTACAAATTATTTTGCAGCATCTTCACCATTTAAATAAATAATTTGCTACACATGATGTCAAGTGTTTCTTATTTCTTTCTACACCATACCATAGGCGTTGAATCGTGTGTTCAGGGATGCATGAGGCTGGGGGTGGGAGGAGAACAATATCAAGCGATGAAGGTCGGGGTAGCCTAGTAGTATCGGCAAGACCTTCAATCTACTTTCACTCCTGCTACTATTTTTTCACGCACAAATGAAATGTTATCTTACCTGATGTGTTTTATCCAGCGACTCCTGGTCTTTTTATCAGCCGGGAAGAGTCCCATGGTGGTCCACTGGAACGGGAGGCGCCTATCTGTAACAGTGAAAGTGAATTTCAGCATTTTCAGTTGGTTTTCATTTTACATATTACATATATTTGAGAGCAAGTATAGATAGCAGAATACTGGGAAAGTACTACTTGAGACTCCTTATACTGTGATTATCCATTCTAAATATACAGCAAACACACACACACACACACACACACACAAGCAGGGTACTCCTTTTAATTCACTTCTGCACTTCACTTTCCCCCAAAGAGTTGTGGACTGCAGTACTGAGCCAAGACTTTCTCATCCCCACAAAGTCGCAGCAAATTCATGCAGTGCATAAGTAATGTCTGTCTGGTAACCTGGCAACTCTCAGCCATGATAAGAATGATGTTCAACCCAATCAATTTATGAAAAACTTAATTTGCTTCTGAAACACTCGTGAGCCCACAGATGTCCATATTGAGCAGTTTTGAGGACACGTTTAAACCTGTGAAAACAATGTGAGATCCACTCCTGAGACCATAATGGAGCAGAAGACATGCAGCTCTTCTGGTTTGGCAATGGGGTCAGTGTGACATGAGGA
This sequence comes from Adelosebastes latens, assembly GCA_916700685.1. Taxonomy (NCBI): domain Eukaryota; kingdom Metazoa; phylum Chordata; class Actinopteri; order Perciformes; family Sebastidae; genus Adelosebastes; species Adelosebastes latens. The sequence goes on from CAKAKR010063483.1 coordinate 26,175, forward strand.
TGTTATGGTACGCCAGATGGATGGAAGGGTCAGATATTAAAATCTTGACTAATGGTTGTAGTATACACAGCAGCACAGTTTGCCCAGAGTGATACATCACATCCTCTGTCCTTTAACGCAACGTCATTCACACAGTTCAATCAATGACCATCTAGACCACTGGTTCCCAACCCCACTAGGAGTCACCAAAGCTTCTTAAATCTGTCATTTTCTGCAGCATTGTTGGGTGGATGGGTCAATGAGAGGAGAGGCGAGTGACTCATGTTTGTTCCCTTCAACCATTCAAACCTCTCTGAGCCACTGGTTACCGTGTTGGCGGTGTTGTATCCGTCTCCTGGCACAGCTGCTGCACCAGGGCGCCGACAGTTTAGCGGTTGGGTTGTGTGTGTTGTCGCTGTCTCCCACCTGTGTCTATGCTGGCAGGTTGGGTTTGGCATACAGTGAGAAACAATTTGGCCTCTCCCTGGGTTCATGTTTCACACTTTGAAACGGCCTGCCTCAGTCTAGAGAAGTGCTTATCCTAACTGTGCAGACTGACCATTATGACGATGTCTCAAGTTGTTTTAGGCCATTGCAGGAAGGAGAGAATACTTAGCCAACCATCCCACAATCTTTAAACCTCCCCCCACTGATAGCATACTGTAAAAAAAACAAATATAACAATAAACCATTAGTTTCCAACACCTGCGTCAGAGCCTGTTAGAAGAGACAAGCTTAAACAAACGTGGGTGGCCATGTGCTGGACTCTTGTAGAAAACATTATGTCTTACAGCACATGTATTTCCCCTCTTGGCAAGCATGATAGTAATTTGGATTTACTGATTGCCTTTCTGAGAAACATAATCATTTACCATAACTCAGTAATTACTGCTGATTACTGAAAACTGAAAGCAATCAATTTATGTTAGTTCCAGTGTCAGGGTTTTGCTCAACACATGCTCACATGATTGACTCTGGCCGATCAACAACAGAGAATCCAATTCACACAACTATCAATAATGCAGCAGTTATAGTAATCAATATGATGTTAATGTCTATAATGTTGAGATAATCACATGCTGTGCTGTCCTTCACAATCGCGAGGCATGTACTTTTTCTTTGCATTGAGAAAAAATTGCAGGAACACAGTGAGCGAATGGTAATGACTTCAGAGAAATCAAGTCACAACTGCGGCTGCATGCTAATCTGATCCAGGTGCTTAACTTCACATTGACTGGCGCCTGATCCACGTGTTTGCAGAAAAAGAACAAGAGTAGGCAGTCAACTGCATGCAGCTTGTATCTGCTCTTTGAAAGTGACTAATCTTGTTAGGGAGAGCTGGGAAAACATTGCTTTAACTCCCTATAAAAAAAATACATTTACTATTGATGCTGAATACCAAAGTATTGCTGTGATTGCCGGTGTATTCTCTGCTGAATGCGCTTGCTTGACTTCATTTAAATATGAGATCTACAGATTGCAATCTTTGTTCAACCTTTTTTCTTATGTTTTTGCCCACTTAATCCTTTCCAGGGTCAAGGGCAGACATATCCCAGCATGCACAGGGTGGAAGGCAGGATCACACCATGGACAGGTTGCTGGTTAATTGCAGGGTCAACACAATTAGAAACCTCATTCACTCCTGTGGGCAATTAAGTCTGTGGGAGAAACTTGGCGGGAGGGGATGAGAGTCAAAATGTATGAATATTCCACTAATATTCTCGTTTACATGCAGCTGTGCATACTCTGATTTCCGGTAGCAGACTTGATTGACCATGTGAACAGAGCCTCCCTCTTCAATTCCTTCAACCACCTTCTTGAAAAGGTTGGCGATGCGATATTTGCGCATATTCAAAAAAACTGTTGATATCCAAGGCTTTCATAATGTTTAAAAGTAGGTGTGTTTCTCCTTCCGACCAGAAATGTGGGCTTTTCTTTTGGGCATGCATCACTGCAAACAAACACAAGACTTTCAACCAGGAGACCGATGTTTGTGTCCCGTGTGAAACTAAAAGTAACGTTGACTTATTTTGTCACGTCAGTCTTTAGTCACATGACTCGTTAGTATTGTCAGCCCCGTGAGTCGCTAGTCAGTGAAGTTAACGTCAACCACGACCGTTTCCTAACCCTAACTAAGTGGTTGTTTTGCCTTAACCTACCTTCCTGTGAAAACGGAAGTTTATTTTGAAAGGACACTATGCATGTAACGAGCGTATATTGACACGCCGTCCGCGGTCCGTCCAAGACTAACTTAAGAGGGGTACCCCGTGCGTCGGTCTCCGATGCCGAGGGGCACTGACCAAGCGGCGGTATTTGACGAGTTGGGAGTGAGAATGTGTTGCTGTGGCTGTATTTTGATCTTTTCTTACTTGACAGGCAAGGTGACCAAGTAAACTTCATTCATTTAACTTCATGCATTTACCACTCAATGTTCAGACCACCTTGTTTAGACCAGCTCAATTCTCCTTTATCCCCCGCTCACCATATTTCTCTCCTGTCTCTCCTTTGTCCTTCTGTCTCTTTATCCTTTTCCTCAGGTATCTCGTGGGGACTTGAAGCTTAAAGATTGCGACAATGAGACAGCCGCCCCGCCCTCGGTCTCACCTCCCTGAGTACCCCATCCATTCATCCTCCATCCAGCCCGCCCAACTTTCATTAATTTGAAAAATGCCATCACACACCCCCGCTTTCCAGATAAAATTACTCAGTAATCTGTTGAATCATTTGAAGATCAACACAACACCAGACACACGTGTCAGAAAATTGATCTATTTTGTTTTAAAATGCAAATAACAAAACACAGGTATAGCTGTTATAATATATAGATCCATCTGTAACAAAACACACTGATGGAGGCCATCCATCAGCGTGAAACTCATACATAAACATCGGATAAGTTTAGAAGCACAGCCAATTTTCTTGAACGGCACAAGCCTTCATGTTTATGCAAACATGTGGCACGGTTCCATATCTGTACATCATGTATGGCACGTCACTAATGAGCAACAGCAGGAACTCCCCACTCTGCATGCGTCGTTCGCTACTCTGCTTCCAAATTTCATTCGTTCTGCTCAAGGTTAATTGTTTTCTAGGGCAGACGCAAATGGCTTGTAAGTAGCATGTTCATGCAGCTGTTGGTACATGCTCATGTGCGTTCGTGTGTGTTTGTGTGCACGTCTACCGCTGTCAAACCAAATCTGCATCACAATTAATGTAAAATCGTAAATAAAATAGGCGAGCATATGTTTACCCACCTCTTGTGAGTACACAGTATGTACAGTGACAAACACACACACACACACAAATGCATTCTGTAAGTAAACGCTCAGCTGTGTTTTTGCATGAATAAACAATCAGTCCACGTCAATCAGTCAAACAGAGACACAAATAAGCACACGTAACTACCAGCAGTGATGATGCCAGTGTGAAACCAGTAGTGAGGATCTCCAGGTTAGAGACCGAATTTTGATGGCAGTTCATCCACTCGCATAAATACTATGAATTGTACATTCAACCACCAAGCACAGTGTTAAGTTTGTTCATGTTTAAATGTATTCTAGTGTCACATTTAAAACTTTCCCTACTATTAAACAACTCATAGTAAACCAACTACATGACGGAAGTCATTTCGAGGCAGGGTTGGAAATTAGCACCAGCCACCAGCCAAATGCTGGTAAAATATGCAAGTGGCTGCTAGATTTGCTTCAATCACCAGCCAAAAAAACAATGGTAATCTATTGAGCGGCTGGTAGATTTTGGAATCCAACAGCCACAGTGGCAGGTGGACAAAAAAGTTAATTTCCAACATTTGTTGGAGGTCATGACATCTTACGAGCGGGTTTGAACAACAAGCCCCCCGAAGAAAAACTCCCTCTTGAATGACACAAAAGTGTTTTCTGATGTAATGCCACTATCGAATGGGACAACATTGTTTGTCAATGCCTTCCAAAACCGTTACAAAAATACATTTTTATGATCTGACAATGCTATGTTTAAGGTTTGGTTGGTTTGGAAAACATTGTGGTGGGTTAAAGAGGACCTATTATGCTTTTGTGTTTTTTCCCTTTCCTTTAGTGTGTTATATAGTTTTTGTTGTGCATGTAAAAGGTCTGCAAAGTTACAAAGCCCAAAGTCCCAAAGGGAGTTACTCTCCCCCACAGAAACACTGCTCCTGACCTGCGTAAACTACACTACTTCATAAGGTTAGGAAACATTTGTCGTCATGGTTACAACAATAAACACTTGGCTGGTTGAGGTTAGGATAAACTCTCTTATTTGTCACATTTACCTGCATGGAAGAATCGTCTTTATATACTGTATCTCTGTAGAGGACTGGGAGCAGACATGACTTTTGACCCAAACTATTAATACCAGATGCTAACTGATACAGTATAAATGGCTGTTCAGGACATTGTAGCTGTTAAGTTAGACCATTTTAATCCAATATTCCTGGTTACTCTATCAAAAGTATTGAAGAAGAACAGATTTTTCATTTATACGGGAGTGTCAGAACTGAAGTGATTTGTTCTAAGTTAAAGGAACAGTGTGTAGCATTTCGGAGGATCTATTAGCAGAAATGGAATATAATATTCATAATTATGTTTTCATTAGTGTATAATCACCTGAAACTAAGAATTGTTGTGTTTTTATTAGCTAAAAATGAGTCCTTCATATCTACATAGAGAGCAGGTCCTCTTCACAGAGTCCGCCATGTTGTTTCACCATGTTTCTACAAAACAGACAAACCAAACACTGGCTCTAGAGAGAGTCTTTCATGTTTTTACGTTAGCTGAAGGCCACTGTAGTTGTCCGACACACTTGTGAAACTGCGATAACGTGAACCGCAGAGTGCAAAACCGTGGTACCGCCAGCCGTCGTCTGACTTCTGTTGCTCCTAAAGTAGTGTTTTTTATGGTAAGGATGGCATCTGAGCGAGACATAGGGCGTTGCCACTGTTTTGCGGAGGGGTACTCAATAGGTTGCAATCAGCAACCACACCACTAGGTGTCACTAAATCCTACACACTGTACATTTAACAAACAAAAACCCAATAAACATGTTGGGGAAAAGACACACACAATCCAACATACATATTGAGATGATAGATGTATCAACTCTGTCCTTTCGTTGACAAAAATTATGCTTTTACAAAATGGATCCTTTAAATTAAAAAGACAATTAATGCTCAACTTTAAGATGTACAGCATAAAGATGCAGTATTTCATGTAGCCTCTCCGTCCTAGCAGCACTCCTCTTTTAATCAACCACCTTTGTTTCACCGGATTGCCTAGAGACCTGTTATCAAACACTCTGGAATGAAAAGCCTGTATATTACAGGAGAGAAAATGGGCCATACATGTAGGTGCTATACAGCCTCAGGGCCACTGTACGCTATGAGAGGAAAATCACGCTGAATAATCAAAATCACTGAAAGCTAACGGCCTTACATGTGAGAAAATGTTTATTGCAGCTATACATTATATGAAACGTTTGATTCCCCAGTGTGAGTTAGTGGCATTTGGCGTTCAAAAGGAAATGAAAAGCTCATGGTGCTACCAGATTAAACAGTGTTATAAATACTGTATAGTGATATTTATTTCATCAGGGAGCCTGAATCTCCCCACAAAATGTGATGAAAAACCGTAATGTGCTAGACAGAGAGTGGAAGGTAGAGAGTAAAATCAGCTCCGTACTCCATGTTCAATATTACACTTCCAAATCGCATTTGTTCCACTGAAGGTTAATTGCAATCCGGGGCAGACACAACTGGTTTTGTAACAGCATGTATTTGCGGGTAGTTAGTGTTTGTTTGTGGGTGTGTGTATGCGTGTCTGTCACACTACATCAGCGTCACAATTAATGTCCAATTGCAAGTAAAATTGACACCGGTGTGTGTGTCCTTCTCCTATTAATACACACACACAGATATGGAGGCAGTTTACCATCGGCAGGATTGCCTGGAGCAATTATTAAGGCTGTTATGGCCCTAGTTGTGACTGGCACAGTGGAGCTTCTGTTTGGAGACCTAATCGACAGGTGAACTCTTTTATTATTTTTACTGCTGGGTAGTCAAACAAATAAATACACGCAGGCAAGCATGCACACACACACACACACACAGGGCCCAGACTGCCATGGCAGACCTGACAAGCCGCCTACCCTCTGGTTCCCTGCCAGGTCAGACCCGTTAACTGTTTTCAACAGCCATTTACAGCCACTTAGTGCAGGAAACAATTCCCTCACTCGCTCTCTCCATCCCTCCCGTACCTCACTCTATCGCTGACTGGTTCGCTCTCTTGCTCTCTCTACCACTCTTGTGTGTTTTATGACAGGCTGACTGGCCATTTAGCAAAGCCTATTAGGGTCCCATTGTCTTGCGGGAGTAATGGCCAGTCAAACCAGCGCGGCCTAATCAGAGTGCAGGGAATTCATCACAATCATAAGGGAAGAGAGCTGTTGATGCCACTTGTTTTTCTTTCACGCTGCTCAAGAGGCAAAAACGCACACACAGCTCAACTACATAGCTCCACGGAGAGAGAGATAAAACAGTAAATTGTCAGCGCCCATTCAACTCACGCAATCATAAATATACAACTGCTACACTACCGCAACTTGTTATCAATCCCATTTAAGCTGTTAGATAAGCAATTGTTCCTGAATTGCTTCATGATACGCAGGTCATAGAGGGACGAATTAACATATATGAGTGTGGCTATTGAAGCTAAGCAGAATTTCTTCAGCGCTAGCCGCCACATCTGGCACTTAAATTGATTTGATCATGCCAATCGGTCACACAGGCAGTCAGTTAGTCATTTACACAGATTAATTGCTGTGAAGCCAGACAGGAATCAGGTCAGCGAAGTGCCGAGAGAGCGAGTCTGTAATACGTGAACAAGACAGGAACACAAAAACTGAATAAAAACACACGGGAGTCAGATGGAGAGTCAACATGCTAATAAAACAGCCGGTCTTTTCTTAATTCAGCCATCAAGACATCTGTTTAATCAACTGAGTTTGATCTGATTTGACAAATAGATGAATTAAAAACTCAAATATGGCCAAATGCGGAATAAAAGTGGAGCCGACAAGCCCGTTTGTCTTGGTTTTAATTACAGGATGCTCAATTACTTTTCATTACTAATGTAATTTGTCCCCTAATTTGGTTAAATGAGCTCTGAACTTGGGGATGGAAACCTTTTCGTTTAATTGCCTGGAAAACAGAGAGACTTTTTAGATTTTGTGGAAGATTTAGAACAGCTGAACACATTACGGAGTGATCATTTGTCTTATTTCGGCTTTTATGTCAAGAAGTTTGTTAAAAATCGATGTGATGGTAAATTATGAAGATATGCAGAGTTATCACAATTTTTCATTACTGTCCTATTCCAAACAACAACTCACAAGTCAGACAACTCACTGGGATTAGGTGTATACAAAACATGTAAAGAGTAGCTGATATTTGGCATCCAGGCTCTGACCTCGTCACGCGCCACATGGTCTCAACCTAGTACAGCACAGCGACATTCATACACTTCCTTCCAAAACAGCACCAGATACAGACCCCAACACCAGTTATTATGTAGAATCTATGTGGGTCAAACACCAACTGCCATGTTGCTATTTTCAATCAAAGCACCTCCAATCATTGTGGGAAATATCTAGTGAATGGAGACATGTGTCATACAGTGTGAGCATAAAAGCTGCAGGTTCTGGCCGTGCAGAATGCTCAGTCAGTACTACAAATCATACAATCAACATCATCATCAAACCATAGTACCTATCTGAAAATGGGTTCTATGGGTACCCACGAGTATCCCCTTTACAGATATGCCCACTTTATGATAATCACATGCAGTTTGGGGCAAGTCATTGTCAAGTCAGCACACTGACACACTGACAGCTGTTGTTGCCTGTTGGGCTTGGGTTTGCCAAGCATATTTTTTATGCTAAATGCAGTACCTGTCAGGGTTTCTTGACAATATTAGTCATTGTTTTGGGTTGTTAATTGATTCCCAATTATAAATATAAACATACATTTGCATAAAGCAATCATATTTCCCCACTCCCATGTTGATAAGAGTATTAAATATGTGACAAATCTCCCTTTAAGGTACATTTAGAACAGATAAAAAATGTGTGATTAATTTGCGATTAACCCTCTCCACCCACTGAGCTACAGCCGCCCCTCAGTTAACCCAGTTAGTGACCATTTAACACAATGTACAGGATTAAGAAAAATGCACAATGTCTGCCTAGCTTCAGACACATCAGTTATTCAGAAAATAATCAACTTAAGCATAATAAATCACTAAGCAAGTCATAATTAATGACTTGGAGCAGACAGTTTCAAATTATGAAATGTTATGTAACATTGATAAGCAGTAGATGACCATCAGGACATCAATATAAACCTTAAGGTTGGCAATGAGTGTGACCGAGTGTAATCTATAAAGCAAAAGTAGCTCAGCAGTTCATACTTTCTCATGTACTTTTCTTATGATATGAACAGTAAAGGTCACATAAACCAGTTGCTTGTGAGCTGACACATTTCTGTAGTGCTTAAGAAGTACGTGAATAAAATGTGAATATGACAAAGCCAGGCTGAGATGTCAATAAAGCCAAAACTACAGCCAAATAATTGTGAAAAAGTGAATGGTCTGTGTGCAAGATAACATGTTACATCCCTAATGTCAATTACCCTTGGCTACAGACTTGAAAAGCCAGCAGGAAACGGTCCAATGAAAAACAATGGCAACAACCAAGGAGTCAATTTCACCATAACAACATCAAATGCATAAAAGCATCATAATTCACATGCCAAATAACCACCAAAAGAAAAGGTAGCAAAGGCAAACTTAGCTAGTTGAGTCACTGTTTGAAATTAAAAGGCCTTTTTCATGTCAGACATTTTGACATGTAGGAAAACCACAGGTGTACAGCACAGTAACTAGCCTAGCTTTACCAGCAGGGTCTGAAATTAACCTTTTTCCTTACCTACCACTGTGGCAGGTCACTGAACATTTATACCGGCCACTAATTTTTTTTGTCTGCCACTTCTGAAATCTAGGTAGAACACTTTAAAATTGTAAACACTGAGTCAGTGGTACCAGACTGTAGAATTATGGAATATATCATGTAACCTTAATCCATGACTATAATTGTTAACACTTCATTTTACAGGTCCACAAATTTCATGGTAATTAGGTGATAAATAGCAAGTTACCTATTTGAAATTTCTATGGAATTACTGCCAAATTACCCCAATATTTACCTCAAAATGTATCGAAAATTACTTTACTATAAACCTAATTTAATAATTATATACTAAAATAGTATATAATTGTTAAAATAGGGCCCTTAGGCACTGCTCTTCATCTTCATCAAAACAAATAGAAGACACTTCTTATCACCATTGTGTGACTTATTGTCTACACAAATGTAACCTGGTAGCTAATGTCATGATTCAGGGAGATTTTTTAAGAACTTTCAAAGAAGTTATTTGCTAATTATTATCTATTTACCAGCAGACATGGAAATAAA
>CAKAKR010063483.1:35713-62638 GCA_916700685.1 Adelosebastes latens
TATCGAAAATTACTTTATTATAAACATAATTTAATAATTATATGCTAAAATAGTATATAATCGTTAAAATATGGCCCTTAGGCTTGAAAAACATCTCTTCATCGGAGGGTGGAAAACCAAAACTAATAGAAGACACTTCTGATCAGGCACAAATCTCGCCATTGTGACTTATTGTCTACACATACCTGATAGCTGATGTCATGATTCAGGGAGATTTTTTAAGAAATTTCAAAGAAGTTATTTGCTAATTATTATCTATTTACCAGCAGACATGGAAATAAAGCAAAACAATTAACTTTGTATTCTTTTCCTGGGAATGTATTAAATAAATTACCAGCTATTGAGAAATAGTGGAATATAATAGTTAAATAATGTTTATAACAAAGTCATTTTCAATCAATTTTGAGGTAAATATTGGCAGTAATTTGGCAGTAATTCCAAAGAAATTTCAAATAGGTTAACTTGCTAATTATCACCTAATTACCATGGAATTTGCAGACCTGTAAAATGAAGTGTTATAATATATTTAATTTAGGCTTTAGAATTGCTTTTTAAAAATAATATTTCTTAATATAAGGAAAACCTATCTGCCATGGTGGCAGGTGACCTGACATGTTCACCTGCCACAGCCAACATTTACCCTGTTATTTGACAGATGGCAGGTGCTAATTTCATTCCCTGTTTACCAGTTTCATTAGCATTATGCACTCAAACATGGCAGTAAATGGAAGTTGTTTTAGCTAGGTGGGCTCATAGCATAAAGGTCGTGTCTAGATGGTAACCCTCGATTTGTAAAACTCTCGCGAGATGTTTAAGGTCAGGATATGTCGTCGGATAGCAAGTCTCGCGAGACTTTTCGCAAATCTTGGGTAACAATCTAGACACGACCCCTAATAACAAAAACACCTGTTAGCTATGCTGTTAGCACAAGTAGCTAACACTTACTTGGTGAAGCGACGTAGGTAGTTAGTGATTCTTGTGTCCACACAGTGAAGAATAAATCCGTCTTTGGAAAATAATAATTAACAGACCGAAAAACTTCCGACTTTCGGCGTGTTTGAGGCCGATAGTTGATAAAATAAACACTCAACAAGCTGTTAGCTAACGCTAGCTAGCTAATGAGCTGTGACGTAACAGGTGACAGACTTTTTTTTTTTTAAATGGCAGTATCCATAGTAACAGCAGAACACATTAAAATCATTACATACAGAAGAAGCATATAGTGAAAACATAAACAAAGAGCTGTGCCAAAAATAAAAGGACAACAGAAATGAAACAAAACCAACATAAAATAAAAATAAATAAATGAAAAAAAAGACCACGCCAGAGTATGACAATAATTTCACTTAAAAACTTTAAAGATATTGCATACATTCATTATTTTCATTGCTTTTTTGTTTTGTGAGGAAGAAATTGTTGACAGATATAATTCCATTTCTTTCATAAATGCAAAGAAATTAGGCTTTTGTTTTGTAAATTTACACTTGTGAATGTAGAACTTCGCGAGAATTAAAATTAAATTAATAAGAAAGAATGCATTACTTTCTTTGTCACTGTAATCATAGCAACCAAATATAATATTTCTATAGTACAGTGCAAAAATCTGAGTAAATGTATAAGTATAAAATTGTTGACATCTTTCCACAATTCACATGTAAATTTACAGGACCAGAATAAATGAGAGCATGTTTCAGGATGTGATTCGCAGAAGGAAACAATTTACATCTATGTCACTCTTTAACTTTTGTAAGAAATGTTTCACTGGATAAAATCTGTGGATTAACTTAAATGACACCTCTTTTACCTTATTTGTTAGAAGGAACTTTTGCAGTAAGGACCAAACTTTCTTCCAGTCAATATCACTAACAAGATTACTCCAATAAAATGTTGCTGCCAGAATAGAAACCATGCTGTCCTGAAACAAGGCCCTTATCCTGAAGTTCACACCTCTATTAACAGAAAACAGACTGGTTAACATTCCGTGTTACTGCTACATTAGATTTACGTCACAGCCACTGATCACATGATGTAGCCTACATTTAAGTTGTCTGCCTGCTCCATTTCTTATCTTTTCAGTGCTTTATCAACATTATACAGGTTTGCTTTGTTTTTTTCAAGAGGTTAGAGAAATATTTCAAATATTAGATAATGTTCCAATTATTAAAAACTGCAATTTTGTTTTTTATTTTTATTTTTTTGCATAGGGAAACAATCCCCCTTTGTTATTTAATCCAACTCACATCTCAGATAGATAGATAGATAGATAGATAGATAGATAGATAGATATTATAATATATATAAATATTTTTCTTTCTAATATGTACATATCATCTGTCACTTGCAATATAAATCTTACTCACTGTACACGCAGCAGGCCTATAGTCATCTTTTCATGTACATACTGTACATAATCATCCAGTCCATGTATATCCATTCAGTGTTTATTTCTTTGCACTATTTTTATTGTTTACAACTTACAGAAAACTTGACTTGTATATAGACGTTTTATTTTTTATTTCATTGTTGGTCATTGGTGCTTTTTATGCCTCCGCGCTGGCGACAGCTGTGGCTGGAGGCATTAAATTTTCGGGTTGTCCATCCGTCTGGTCCATTCTCGTCCATTCTCGTCCATTCTCGTCCATTCTCGTGAACGCGATATCTCAGGAACGCCTGGAGGAAATTTATTCAAATTTTGCACAAATGTCCTCAAGGATGAACTGATTAGATTTTGGCGGTCAAAGGTCAAGGTCACTGTGACCTCACGTCCATCACACTCTCGTGAAAGCGATTTTTCAGGAACGCCTGGAGGGAAATTTTATTACATCTGGCACAGACATCCACTTGGACTTGAGAATGAACTGATTAGAATTTAGTAGTCAAAGGTCAAGGTCACGGTGACCTCACAAAACACGTTTTTTGCCATAACTCAAGAATTCATATGCTAATTATGACAGTTTCTCAGAAATGTATAACAGGATATAATGATGAAGGGATGACATTTTGGACAGACATGGATGTAAACAGCAACTTGACTGGTTGGCAGTAATTCTAGTTATATATATTTATATAATATTTATACAACTATTTTTCACATATCTGTGTACAAAGCAGTCCTGTCTATTCCTTACCTTTATTGTCCAGCCTTGTTGTCCTTATCCCTAGCTGTTATTTCTCTTACTGTTTAAGTATATTGACAGAGATGAAAAAAACTGAGTCAAATCCCCTGTATGTGCACTTGGCAAATAAATCTGATTCTGATTCAAACAACTAACAGCCTATATCCAACGTGTTCAAATAGGCAGATTTAGTTGAGTAGTTCAGGGCTTTTTTTCATCACCACGTCAGCCTAAAGAAGATCATCTACTTTATTGTTGAAAGGTGTTATTTATACAGTACGTCAAATTAATTTCACTAATACACTTGAAGGTCATTAAAGATCAATTGTGTCAGGTGGGTGTAATTTATTATGTATAGGCGATTACATTACCCAGAGATGTTTTGAGTAACCTTTTTACGTGGCTGCTTTATGAGACTCAAATTGAATAAAACACACTATCAAGAGACAAAACGGTCAGATTAAATTAATGGAGGAAGACAGCTGGCAGCTTTCCCTCTTCTTGAAGAGCATGATAGGCCTGTTATTGAAAAAAGCAGGTTTGTTTCTAAGTAGGTTTGCTGGAAAGTCTGTTCTCTCCCATATCAAATGATTTATTCAAACTCATAGATGCACATAAATACCACCGGTACCACTGCTGTCTTTGTTGCACCCTCAGCAAGGTCACTTTTTTTCCTTTCTTTTGAGGGTGGATCAGTAAAATAAAATCTAGAGGAACTCCTCTTCCATCATTTAAGGAGGGGGTGTGCCTGTGTGATACTGTATTGATTGCTTATCTTTTAGTTTCCTGTTATTTGTTGATTCCATAGCAAAGGTCACATCGTAGGTTCGGTTACAAAACGCCGCCCCCTGCAGCTGATAAGGATTCATTTGTACAAAGGCTATGATTCATTCCCAAAAGTACATCAGCAGGGTGGTTGCTGCTGTAACAAAGCTTGATCCCAGGCCTGCTATTGAATGGATAATATCAGTTGTGGATATTAGATACTGGAAAACATCCTTAACTCAAAAGGATGCTGATAAAGCGTTGCATAAGTTTTCCAAAGGGCACAGCGAGCAGAACGTCCCGCTGGGCACTGCTTATATAGTTCAGTATGTGTGATCGATCAAAAAGAGAACAGAGAGGGAATTGAATAATTCTTCTGTATACTTGTTTATACGTGTGTGTATGTGTATGTTCAAACTTCTGTAGACCTAGTGTGTGTGTGTGTGTGTGTGTGTGTGTGTGTGTGTGTGTGTGTGTGTGTGTGCGTGGGTGTGCACATGCTCGTGACTGCCAGTCATTTTCATTTAGAAAGAAATTGCATTTATGCAGTGTTTTTAGTAATTAGCATATTTTTCATTTGTGAAGTAACTGTGCTCCTCAGGCAATTACATCAAGCTGCACATTTATTTCACATATGGGACTACAGTATATTGCATTGATTTAGGGGAAAGGCACTGTTTTAGAAGCTCCGGAGCGTCAGGGGGGGGGGGGGTGACACAAGTGAGCTGTGATGCAACAGAAACAGGGATGACGCAAGTGGGAGATGAAGCAATATCTCATCTATTTTTAGTGTTTACTTTAAAATATGAGGGTATAAATACAAAAACAAAGACAGAAACTACACCCTACAGGCAAAGATTTTTATGTGAGGAAACTATTCAGACTGAATCGCGTATGTTTTATCAGCTCTGTTGTTGGGGAAGAAAAAAATGAAACTTAAACTGCAGCCCAGAATATTAGCTCTGATGCTGCGTGATAAACAGCGGTGGAATGTAACTAAGTACATTTAGACTAAGACTGTACTTTTTTGAGGTACTTTACTTGAGTATTTCCATTTTATGTAACTTTATACTTCTACTCCACCACATCTCAGAGGGAAATATTGTACTTTTTACTTCACTACATTTATTTGACAATATTAGTTACTACTTTGCAGATTCAGATTATTAATACAAAATATAAATCAACTAATAAACTATGTATTATCGAGTACATAATTATCAAGTATATAAAGTAGTTCAAATTAGCTCCACCTTTACCAGCTGCAACGTTAAAGTGATGAACACATTAATGCATCAATAATTATAATACAATAATATATATTCTGCATAAGGAGGAGTTTTACTTTTGGTACTTTAAGTATACTTTGATGTTAATACTTTTGTACTTTTACTTAAGATTTTGAACAAAAAGGACTTTTACTTATAATAGAGTATTTTTCCACTATGGTATTACTACTTTTACTTAAGTAAAATATCTGTATACTTCTTTCAGCAGTGATGATACTGTAAATTAAAGAAAATGTGATTATCAAAAGAATCTAAATTCACAGGATCACTTAATGAATTCACCTACAGTATGTTGTACAGTATGTTAAACCTCTCTAAATTAAAGTATGATGATATTACAGAAAACTACATAATATGGCTTATCATCTAACCCACTGGTTCCCATTTTAGAGGAGAAATTTTAATATTTCACAAGACTTTTTTTAAATTTTGTGTAGCAGTGATTCCTCACAGACTACCTGACTGGTCAGCCACACTATGTCAGGCTGCAGACGTGTGCGTCAGACACCACACATCCTTTGGGGACAGTCTTGTCTCCTTTTCCTGTTCACCCTCTACACCTCCGACATCAGACACAACACTCAGTTCTCAGATGACTGCTATTGTGGGCTGTGTCAGTAGGGACCAAGAGGTTAAATACAGAGGTGTGGACAGGTTTTTGTCGAGTAGTGTGGGTTGAACCGCCTGCTGCAGATCAACATCACTAAGAAAATGGAGTTTTGAACCCAGATGTGCGACTCAGAGACAGACAGTGTGAGTAAAAGTTCATAATAAGTCGTGGTCCAAATCAGGCAGCCAGATAAAAATCTGTGTGGATAATACACTTTAAATATAATTTATTACAATTTTCTAAAGCCTGAAAACAGAGCCGGGAGGTGCAGAAGTCTAGTTTTCTCTCAGAACACTTGAATTACAATATGCTGAAAGGTTATTATGGTATTTTTGCCAAATGATGCCAAAAATATACTTCCTACTGACACTTAAACTTGGTTGAACATTTCATTTCCACTTCAAGGGTGATTACTGGGCTTTAAAACAGGAAATAAGGGACTTATTTTTATTTCACTACGTAGAGAGACATGAAGATGTCTACTGTCATGTCCTACTGACATCAAGGCCTCTGCTCCACTTCAAATAGACCAGTACAGTCTTTGCACTGAGGAGAAGTTACCGGTCACAGCCACTAGAGGTGGACACTTCAAAAACACATCTCACACCTCCAATCCAATTTCCATTTTCACTGTTATAATTTACAGGGTTTCTGTCTCAAATCAGATAAGCTGACACACAGATTATATCTGAATAGTCTACTGTGTGTTACAGCTTCATAACTGTCACCAGTGGTGGAATGTAACTAAGTACATTTACTCAAGTACTAATCAATTCTGGGATGTCAGCAGGATTGCTGTCCCGTGCCGTGCGTCGGCTCGTCCGGATGATCTCAAATCGCAAAAAACGCGCTGCAATAGCAGAGACAACTCTGATTTTAGAAAAGCAAACTTGAACATCAACATAGGCTACTGTATGTCGAAGCAGCCACAGCATAACCAGTCAACAACACGGAGCTAATGCATGAGAACTGGAGAGGAGAGGAAGAGGGAGTGAGTTAGTGAATGGATGACCCATAACCACGTTACTATGGTTCAGAATAATAATGCAGGACAGTGAGGATATACATCCATTTCATACACTGTAAACAAAAAAAAGTGTAAAATACTGTCCGTTAATTAACATAAATAAACTGTAAAAAAAAAAACAGTAATTATCTTTATATAATTAGCCTTTATTACTGTAATTTTACAAGAAATATTTTACTTTTAACATATATTTATTGTTAGAATAGTCATACACTGTAAATCTAAGACCATTTACATATAAATCACAAATGAAACATGTAATTTTACTTTGCAAAAGCCCAAATTTACATTTACTCAGAAGTTTTGCAAAAAAAATCTGTATTTTTACAAGAAATATTTTTAGAATTCCATGAAATCCTTTTTTTTCTAACATAAAATAATTGTTAAAATAGAGTCATAAACCTCTAAAAAACAGAATAATTATCTTTAAAAATGATCAAGAAAAGCTTAAATACAGATAATTACGATTGTGATTACAAAAAATACTGTAAATCTAAGACCATTTACATATAAATCACAAATGAAACATGTAATTTTTACATTTTTTTACAGTGTACAGGAGACGAGCAAGAATCTACCGATGCGCATTCATCTCACAGATGTTCATATGAGACAGCAGAGCAGTCACATCAAATGTCACCTTGACTAGGCTACAGTGTAAATCAACATAAGTTGAGTATAACTGAAAACATATAATTTATTTCTTCCTTTATCTTCTGGTAAATCAACATTTCCCCATATAGCTGGCAATAATGACATAGTACTACAAGAAGAGTTTTCTCCTGAAGTCTTGGCTCATTAAACTGTTTAATCAAGTGCTGACTATCTGTGAGGTGACGTCACAATTCTTGGGCGATTCTTATGTTCCGTGATGTCACGTGTGATGTCACAGAGGAGGTTATAGCAGCGCTACAAGTTATTGGGCGGGGCTTATGTTCCACGTCATATGTGACGTCATGTGCAACCAAAACCGAGTTTACTTATAGGACCCGTTTCTCTCCTTCCTCTAACCCCCAGGTCTCCCATTTAGGAGACCTGGAGTGCTCTGACCATCTCTGTCAGACGCCAGAGACTTGGTTGTCAGGCTAGGCTACACCTCGCCACGGGCATCTCCTCTACCTAAGGGGTAGGTTTTGATCCGTGGCGAAACTGCCAGGCATGGACGTGTGCATTGAGCTAGTGCTCCACTGGCACGTAGGCTTCAGGCCACAGCCATGTTTCAGAGTCCATCTGCCAGGCATGGACGTGTGCATGGAGCACTAGGCTCCACTGGCAGGTGGACTCCAGGCGATATTCAGGGGTTCAGAGCGATTTTTTGGGGGGGGGGCGGTTTCTGTCTCAAATCAAATAAGCTGACACACAGATTATATCTGAACAGTCTACTGTGTGTCACAGCTTCATAACTGTCAGCAGTGGTGGAATGTAACTAAGTACATTTACTCAAGTACTAATCAATTCTGAGATGTGAACAGGATTATTACTAGCAGTTCTCACTTTATGTATCATGTTGACTACACTGTAAAAAAACAAACATTTTTTTTACAGTTTTTTTCAAGAAACTGTACATTTTTTGTCTGTATTTCAAAATGACATTTCACAATGACACAAATACATGTTTCATTTGTGATTTATATGTAAATGGTCTTAGATTTACAGTATTTTTTGTAATCACAATCGTAATTATCTGTATTTAAGCTTTTCTTGATCATTTTTAAAGATAATTATTCTGTTTTTTAGAGGTTTATGACTCTATTTTAACAATTAATTTATGTTTCATGTTTCATATTTCATGGAATTCTAAAAATATTTCTTGTAAAAATACAGATTTTGTTTTTGCAAAACTTCTGAGTTAATGTAAATATGGGCTTTTGCAACGTAAAATTACATGTTTCATTTGTGATTTATATGTAAATGGTCTTAGATTTACGGTGTATTACTCTATTCTAACAATAAATATATGTTAAAAGTAAAATATTTCTTGTAAAATTACAGTAATAAAGGCTAATTATATAAAGATAATTACTGTTTTTCTTTATAGTTTATTTATGTTAATTAACGGACAGTATTTTTCCGTTTTTAACAGACGTTTTCTGGCGCCCCTGCTGCCAGAAAATTTCCGTTATTTTACTTTAACTTAACTTTAACCCTTTATACCCTTGTTTTCAGTTCATGAAAGTTAATTGTAACCTTTTTGGTCGCCTAAAAATGGCTTATTCAGCGTTTGGTTGTACTTAGCTCCACCCTCTTGTGTCACTTCTGGTTGCAAATAACCTAGATGGCGACAGCCGAAAAAAACAAGATGGCAACGGCTAGAATGGGTCATGTGTGGATAACCGGCAAATTGCAAAATCTGATCTGAGATCTGCCAAAACTTGTAAAAAGTCTTGCGAGGCTCGCTGCTTAGCAACCTATCCTAACCTTAACCATCTAGCAAGAGTATCCACAACTTGCGGGTTCCCTTCTAGACACTACAGCCAAAATGCCAAACTTGAGACTTCAAAACGGCAGTCCACAAACAAATGAGTGATGTCACAGTGACTACGTCCACTTCTTATATACAGTCTATGATAGTAACCAGTACCCTGCACTTGTATTCAAGCACTGCACCATCATTTGTTATGTGCACCTCCCTTTGTTCTACTACCGTATTTATACAGTATATATGCTTTATGGGAAGCGGACTGTTGTCCGGTTTATGTTTTTCCGAGAACATTCAGCATTTTAATGAGATGAGATCATAGCAGCAGCTGCACTGCTTGGCAGCTTACGACTTCCATAAATCAGGCTACAATAGTAAAGGCTGCCCTCAAACATTTGGGACATTTCCGTCCCCTTTAAATTCACAGACGTTCATAATGTTTCAAGGACATTTTTTCCCTCAAGCCTCATTAATTTTGGACTGTCAGCCATGGAGCAACTTTACTTTTCCCTATACCGAGCAGGTCTTGTAAGTGTCTCGCTCAAGGCAACTTAATAGTAATCAGAGAGCAGTGAGAGCGTTCACTCCTTCACACTCACACTGTATACCAACAGTTTCACTCTGCTTTCTGCACCATCCCATCCACTCTCACAGCAGCGACACCTTCAAACCTACACAACACATACAGGAGCAGTCTGTTCACACATTTCTTCTTTTCACATTATTCATTCAGATGTGCTCTTCTGTTCATTAATATTCTGAGAAGTGGGAGACCTTCCCATGCTCTTTATTCTCCTCTTTACGTCGACTGTAATGATGGTGCTGCTGGTGGCAGGTAATGATTTCAAACAATATCATGATTGCTTTTTTCTCATTGAGCATTCATCCCAGGCGAGTCCTTCCTTGGTGTTTTTTCCTGTTTTCAATTGTTCTATCGGATAATTGGAAAAATTGCAGCGATGGCAAACACCCATGAATACAATAAGAAACGCTTCTCAAACAGCAAACAGAAGCACGCCAGTCAAATACCGATTGAAAGCATATAAATGGTATTAAATTATAATACAGACAATACAAAAATATGAATGCGTCGACTGAAAGAAAGTTATAGAACCTCTGCTAGAGATTCTCAAATTAGGATGAGCGTGTTTCTTTTTGGAAACGCTGTCATGATATAAAGCTTCATTAAATGGCAGCAAAGAACTCCTTCAACACAAATGCTCCCCGGTTGCTTTTTTAGAATAACGCAGCATCTCTGCAGCTACTGCTCAGGAGACAGAGGGGGGGGGAGTAGTTTAAATCATGGACTATTTAAAACTCAGGCACATCGGAAGCTGGCTGGAGCTCGCACGCCGGATAGTTGGCAGATATTTTCCAAATCCTAAGCACTGACAACAGCGAGCTTGGGGAGGAAGACGAAGGACAGAGAGAGAATAAAAATGAGATGGAGAGAACGCTGATCTTGAGGATGATTACGCCCAAACATGGGGACGTGCTTGTAATTAAGAAACCTAATTTATTTTATCACGCCAAATGTAATATTGGTAATCTGCACTGTAATAACTTGTCTTAAAGCCCCATATCACAAGTCTTCTAAATTATAGCAACTTGTATCTGCTGCAACATGTTGTCTCTCAAATACACTGTAAAAAAAGTCCCTCATAGATGACAAACCATACACCAGCTTCATCAACAGATCTATTTGATCACAAGAAGCCTGCAAAGGAACGAGCGGGGCTTTAGTCATGCTCCCGAGCTCATTAAATACTTAGATTTGGCAGATGAAACGGCTTTTAACCTCAGCATGAAGTCAACACTTGTGGCTCCAACAGTAAAAAGCAAACGCCTGTTCACAAGGTCACGATGACACCCACACACACCTCTCCACCTCTCGTTTCCCCCCCCACAAACTCCACACATGCTCGGTGCCACGCATGGACGATTGCAGATGTGTCGACAGCTAATGACGCCAAGTGAATAAATCATCAAACAAGTGTACATAGGACGGAGGACGTTCCACCGACATGAAATGAAGTTTAGCCAGCGTTGTTGAATAATGTATTCTGCCACATGATGTCGAAATTATGTTCACTGGTCATGTTTTTCTTTTTCTCTGGAGGTTACACTACATTTGGCTTCTGCAATTACTATTACAGTGTGAACTTTTATCTCACCACATTTTCCAACAGAATACATCCTGTTTGTTTTAAAGGTGAAATTCCACAATTTCAAAGCTACCATAATTCCAATCCTGTTTCCTAGACATTATGTTCATACTAATTTGCAGAGGTGTGGACTCCAAGGTAGTGTATGCACATCCCAACATGATATCAAGCCAAAACTATGTATTAAGTACAATTATGACATTTTGACAATGTTGAAATGTCCTGACGGCTCTTAATAAATCCTCTTTTTGGGAGCATCTATTCAGTGTGCGGGCGCCTGTTCCTCTTGAGATATAAATGCAAAAGAAATTCTAAATAATACAAAAAAATCCATTCAAATTAATTAATCAGCAAAAGCTCAAACCCTTCTGGGCTTCCCAGTCGTGTTATTATGACAAACCTACATATCAGAGTGCAGGGAACACAAATCCTTAAATTTATTCCAAAGATCTTCACAATGTTCTTGCAGAATCTTTTTAGAATATTGTTTTACATAATATTTAAGTCTAAATAGACAGACCTTTTTCAGAAACAAGGAGGTCTTTCTGTTCAAGTTGGAAGGCAAACAGCAGGTCATTGGAGAATACGACCTGGGACGATTATTTTCCCGCTCACCACACATGGGGTTAGCGTGAGGACAAATCCAGCAGGAGGGCATTGTGAGTTAATGCAGCTGGGAAGTCACTGCGAGTTCATTTGCATATGTTTAACTCATGTGGGCCTGAAACTTTGAGGCAAAGGATGAATTAAACTTTTACCAAAAGGGATTTGCAAATTTAAAATCAGATAAAATACTTAAGAGGCTGTTTTGATGTGGAGCATAGCTGAATGTCCACTGACAACACACGAGCTGTTTAATAATTAACGTCTTAATGTGTCCTGATGCTTCACGATGTACTCTACTTTAAACACTTTCACTTTACATCCATGCTTTAACGTTGCTGCCAGTGGACACGCACCAACTGTCAGACAATGAAAGGCACCTATTGTTCGTAGCAGCAGGGACAAACCTGTTAAAACAGTATCAATGCGGTAAATGTAAGGATCTATGTGGTGAATTTTAATGTTAGTCGCCTCGTGTTGACGCCTCAGATCTCCCACACACGGCGATGATATTTGTCACACGTCAAAAAACACACGTCCGCTCCTTCAGAGTGTGTAATTGGGTGTGCTCTTGAATCATAGATCTGGTTTGCTGATATAATAAAGCAATGTCAACTTCCTGATAAATGGACAGGATCAAAGCTGTTCATGCGTGAATTTAGATGAATCCTCTTTACTCCAGATTGAAATGACAGACAGGAATCAAGGGGGGAGGGTTTCGATTACCTAACCGAGACAGTTTTAAAACAAATGTTTAGGTCAAACCGAGAGTTTTTGACACCCCGTCACTGAAAACTCTTTTCTGACTCACAGGAGAATGTCTCTATTTTTGTCTGCATGAAACACTGGAAGCCTCTTGCACACAGACATGTAACTTTTCGCCTGGAGTCAGGGAAATGAATCATTAGTCATCACCTCTTCCCCTCATTTGGTCAAGTTCACGCCCCCGCACTTGTCATTCATTGTGATGAGCTGTCTACCTTGCCTACGGCGCCCTTAAAGCTGCCGCAAATGTTGGAGAAGGGATTCTGCAGGAAGACAAAGTAACGCCGGTGATGTTGCCCCGTTGTTCTTGACCTCGCTATTATTTCACCACGTTTAGTGACCTATACACCCCATGGGTCACGTACAAATATACACTGATAAACCTATTACACATCCTATTAATGTCTTATTAATTTCAATCTGAAAAGGTGGTGTTTTGCAAAATGAAACATCACATTGCATACATACAGTACAATCTGTTGATAAAAGTCAAGTATTCGGTTTATAAAAACTTTTCAAAGCCATCTCTTGTGCTGAGTTTGACCCGATTTGAGGAAGGAAACTACGATAACCTTTTAATGTTCTGCTCGACTATTTGGTAGAGCACATTTTGAGTCACTATTTGTTATGAAAAAATGAAAAAATGTGTTGAATCTCTACCACTTTGTTTTGGTATGTTATGCTAAAAAGAAATCCACTAGATGTCGCTGTGTCTTTGAATAGCCTTTTCAGTTTGCCTCCTTACAGGAAGTTAGGAACAAAAAAGTCACTCCAGACACAAGGACTCTGTTTGGTCTAATTTTAGAGGCATATTTTTTCAATATATCATAGTTTCATAGGCCTTACTGAGCAGAATTATGTAACTTAATATCAAAAACAAAGTCTAATAAGGGTTAAATAATTTTTTTAAAAACATGCCCTACCAAACAGTATGGTAAAGGCAGTAAAGCTAATAATGCAATTAAAATTTAATATTTTCTACTAAATAAAAAAACGTTTGATCATTCATTGTTGTTAATATAGTACATTTAATGTTTTCAAAGTAGCCTACTCTAAATATGGTAAATATCTAGAATAAATACATTAAACTAATACTAATATTGGTAATACTACTAATTGCAAGGTAACAAATTGACATATTGGTATACTAACATATTACAAGCATAATAACTGCACGTAGCACTATGTGTGTGACGTCTCAACCGTTTGGTAGAGGCTTATATTTAAATAATAATAATAATAATAATATATATTATTAATATTTAAAAAAACAACAACGGTAGGGTCTGTTTAAAAAATATATATATATTATTGCCCCAAGGACATTTTTCCATTGCTTTTTTCTTAGTGAGGACATTAAAAAGACAATAAACGAATGTTTGTGCATAGCAATGATGTCAATATATATTTATTTATTGACCTAACATCTCAGGCTACATTGAAACATTGAAATGCAGCCTCATATGGGATTGGCAGGCCATAAATATGGTAATAAAGGATGTAAAAAAGTATGGATTAAAGTATATAGATGAAAGCCTTTACATATGAATGCATTATTTGCTAATCTAGTATTTGTGCAACAGAAAGGCTGACTTGAAACAAATGTAAGACGAGATATTGTCATGTATTAATGACTTCATGCTTCACTTGATCGCAACAGATTGTGAACATATACAGTTTACGCAGTTTGAAACAGATGTGCTTTAAACCAACATGCCTCACAGTAACATGAATTCATGCGTTTGGTTATGTGTGCGTGGTCTCGGAGGAATCAGACCCCTTCAGTACTGCCTTCTCCCCACTGAGCATCCTTCTTCATGCATACCCTTTGCTCCCTTTTAATTTTTCCAGCATCCAACCCTTTGAACCAAGCGTTGGTTCATTCATTAATATTTATTTCCCTTTACATCACTTTGATGGTGGAGCCTTTTAAATGTTTAATTTGGTTCAGCGCCATTAAACAGTAATGCCGGAGTCTTTTAATTCTAATGTACACATTATGGCACAGCTTGAATACAGGCTGCATGGGGATGACCTGTATACACTGCACCATGGTGGCCTTGTTTCCTATTCACTAGATTGTCATATGTGAGGCTTTGAATTGCCTTGTTGTTGTTGAAGGGTGCAATACAAATAAATGAGTCATGTTGCCTCAAAGAATAAAGTTCTTCTTCAGTCTGAGCTTCATAGCATTTTTTCTTCATGGTTACATAAATCAGTAAGGGATGGTTGTGTTTACCTGGATTTACCTCAACAGTTTCAGAGAAGACGTCAAACAACTCCCAGCTGACGCCAAGCACCACAGGACCTGGACCTCAAAACCTCCTCTGTACCACAAAGACCTAATCCATTTTTTTATGGTTTTAACCTGAACAATTTGCAAATGTGTGTGGAGAGTTGTGTAACTCTGTCTCAATCCGTGTGTGCGTATTGAGATCTGTGAATGTGTACAGTAATCTGCAAATGTGTATTCAGAATCTGTGTGTAATCAGATTTGTAAATGTGTAAAAAAAAATATCTTAAAATCTGTATTCAGATTTGCAAGTGTAGCCTATTGAGATTTGTAAATGTGTAGACAAATCTGTAAATGCGTATATAAATCTGTAAATGTGTAGACAAATCTGTAAATGCGTGCATAAATCTGTAAATGTGTACATATATCTGTATATGTGTAGACAAATCTGTAAATGTGTAGACAAATATTTAAATATATATGTAAATCTGTGAATGTGTAGACAAATCTGTAAATGCGAACATAAATATGTAAATGTGTAGACAAATATTTAAATGAGTACATAGATCTAAATCTGTAAATGCGTACATAAATCTGTAAATGTGTAGACGAAACTGTAAATGCGCAAACAAATCTGTAAATGTGTAGACAAATATTTAAATGAGTACATAGATCTAAATCTGTAAATGCGAACATAGATCTATAAATGTGTAGACAAATATGTAAATAAATACATAAATATGTAAATGTGTAGACAAATATGTAAATGTGTACATGCTGTAGATTAATGGCTGAAAAGTAGACAAAGCTGCTTGAGCTGCTACTTCTAGAGTTTTCGTGTGTGTGTGTGTATGTCTAGTATGTGTGTAAGTCCTTCAGGTAATACAATCTGTCTTTCTGCCTTCCCTGTCCCCCAATTACCACAGGTAATTCCCAAACCCATGTGACCACATCGAACACATGTCCCATTAGCTCCCTGTTAGCCCTGCTCACACTCAGTCCCACGTCTCCCTCTCTCTGGCAACAAGTGTTCTTCTCAGTGCTTCTTTATTTTATTAGATTATTTTCTCTAGACATTGACTGAGGTCCACCATCTTTAAAGACATTACAATTGATAAAACGCTGCTCAGAAGAGAGAGGAGCAAGAAGCCTTTCAAGTACATTACACTTAAAGGGGCACTCCACTTATTTTACATTACAGTCTCATGTTTCAGTTTGAGCTTGGCAAATTTTTAAAAAGGAAGGCTGCGCTATAAACTGTTTGTCGCTGACACTGCATTATGGGAAATCAAGATATCTCATTAAAGTCTGGACATTTTGTTTGTCCATAAACTTTAGAGACTTTACTGTAGTTTCTTTAGAAAGTGGGGCAAAAAGTGAAAACTGTCATGAATGTCGGCGTGAAACATATAAATTCTATTCTCCACTTTCATATCTGGCACAATTGAAAGTTAGAAATGTTTACAATGAAGGCATATGTTTTATAGGTGATCAATAATATTGAAATGGAAAATCCCATCATTGGATCATGTATGTTTTATGACTTACATAGTTCAGAGGCATCAGCTGGCTTATGGGCCGGAAATCTGTTCAGTAATTGGATACTGGAACTGATCAGGTGGGACAGTAAAAGGAAATAGATTCAGCAAAATCAATAACATTTTTAATGTGCTTGAATAAAATAGCATGTCAAATTAAGCTTGTGTGATAACATATAATCATTTGGGCGTGTGAAATAAACATACAAATCATTTGATTGATCTTCACACGGTCCTAAATAGCTGTTTGCTGTTCATGTGTGGATTTATGGGATGAATGCATGTCATGGTTCAGTTTAAAGAGACAGTACGCAGAGTATTTAATATTTCCATTCCATCTGCATTTACGGGAGGAAATTACTAAACACGATTTTTGTTTTTAAGTGTACACAGAAAACACAATAGTGTTTCACCAGTGGTGGAAGAAGTACTTGGATCCTTTACGTAAGTAAAAGTAGTAATACCCCAATGTAAAAATACTCTGATTCAAGTAAAAGTCCTGTATTCAAAAAGGACAGATAAATATACTATCAAAATAAAAGTGCTAGTCATGCAAAATGGCCCATTTCAAGGTGTTTTATCATTACATATGTAATTAGCATTTAATATGATTTATAAATGTCTTCTCGGCGGAAGAGAGCTGCTCACGAAACAACAAGTTCATCACAGCATGCAGCAACCAAAGTTGGGCTTTGCTCGACGCAGCAAAAAGCCATCTTGGCGCGACACAAGCCATTGGAATTGATGGGTTTCAGAGCGCAGTGGTGCTGTTGTCGCATTGTGTCTGAAAGGACCTTCAGTGAGTGAGAGACGGAGAGTTCTGAGAGAAAGAATCACTCAAGCAGGGACAAAAAATTTATGAATGAATGAATATAAATTGATGAATATTAGTTTATGCCAAAGATTCACACAAGTTCTCGCCAGAGGGGCAAATTATTCAGTTTTCTTTCCTGAGAATTAAAAGTAGGCCTATTTGACATAAAAATGCTGTTGCAGTGTATTTATTATTTTGTTATTTTCATTCTTTAAAAGTCACTAGAATTCAGGAAACAAAGTCTCTGAAACTCTTTTTTTTTTTTTTTTAAATCCTCCCTATTTTTGAGGTTTCGAGGTTGGCATGTATGCTCTTGTGTCACTTCTGGTTGCAAATAACCAAGATGGCGACGGCCAAAAACCAAGATGTCGAAGGCCAAAATGCCAAACTTGAGGCTTCAAAACAGTAGTCCACAAACCAATAGGTGACGTCCACTTCTTATATACAGTCTATGGTTTCTATACCTGAAAATAAACATCAAAATAATGAAAAAATAATTGGTGTTTGTATATCATCCTTCACACTGACTATGCTCTCCTTTTCAGAGAATTTGAAGATGATGAACAGAATGAAATGGATGATAGCATCCTTAAAACTGACTCCAACGTGATAATTAAGATGTCGAGTTTTCCTCCTTGACGGCGTGTGTGTGTGTGTGTGTCCCGTCATGCTCAGATTGTTGGGGCAGGCGTTATCTCACAGCTGTGAAAAACCTGTCCTCATTTAAAAATGGGATAAAAAACAATTATGTGAGCTGTTGGAGTAAATAAAGTAGAAAGGGCTCATGAGTGTAGATGTGAGTATTTTTCTCTGTGTGTGTGTGTGTGTGTGTGTCACTTCATTAATGAGCACCTTCAGGCAGGTTGCTCTGATGAGGACTGGTGCTCTCCTTTACCACCGAGATGAGAAATGATGGTGGCAGCCCAAAGTCTAATTATAAAGTGAGCCTAACAAACCAGCCGTTCATATGTCTCTCACTGCTTAATGCCTCTGAGGAGAAAATACGCAATTGTCTTTCATGTGTTTTGCTTCCTCAGAAAGGTGATGGCTGGTTTGTCTTGTGCCTCCTCCTACGCAATAGCTGCTCTCTACGATGCAACCTCCCCCAGGTGACTTTTTCCCAAGAAGTAATGACATGACCAACAGGTTGTCATGGATATTAAACTATGGCAACAAGACCTTGAGATGCCGTTCGATCTATTCTTTAAAATGCATGTGGGAGGATGTTTGTGCATTGTGTGGTTCGAGAACTGAATGTTCCTTCAGACACCCACCAAGAGTAAAAATCTTTTAATGTTCTCAGGATATCATGTATTTTTGGTGGGAGCACTTTACAATGCTATGGAGGCATATACTATTTGTTTATGTGGCCCCAAGAAGAAATTAAACTCTACCATCTAAACCAGACAGCCACCAAACAGTTTTCCAAACTGGACGTCAGGCTACCCAAGAGGTCCAAAGATGAATTGGAACGGTCACAACAAAATTAAAGCTTTTCTCAACTGTGTTGCCTTTGTTTTTTGGAGAAATAATGTATACTTTCACATCTCAAGGCATCTAAAAAACCTTAAAATAAAACAATCTGAGGAGGAAAAATTTGGTTCAACTGATTATAAGAAAGGCCATAACATGTGAGAAGTCACTGCTTTGTTTTAAGAGGTACAGTAGGACGATCCCATTGTTCTAAACTATACACACTAAAGTAAGAAACAACAAGCAGTTCGGTATTTAAAAAGAAAACAAGATTAAAGCTGTATCCCAATTCTATACTACATACTATATCTTTATGGTATACTGGTTTTACAAGTAGTAGACTATACAAGAAATTAACCATAGACTGTATATAAGAAGTGGACGTAGTCACCGTGACGTCACACATTGGTTTCTGTATTCAGCATTTTGGCCATCACCATCTTGTTTTTTTGCAACCAAAAGTGACTCGAGAGTGTGGAGCTAAGTACAACCAAACACTGAATAAGACATTTTTAGGTGATCACAATGTTACAATTAACTGTCATGAACTGAAAACACACTGTGAAAGGGTTAAAGTTCTACGATAAGCATTGTGGACAACTGCCAGCCCGGACAACGCCGTGGTAACGACCTGTTAATCACAAGGTAGCCACGCCCTACAGCATACCCTGCTTTATGGTCTATTTGACTCTAAATGGGACCATAATTTACTAAATGAACATCATGCTGTATTGAAGAAGACTTGAAACTAGCGATTGAGACCGTAAACTCATGTTTACAATGTTTACTGAGGTAATAAATCAAGTGAGAAGTAGGCTCATTTTCTCATAGACTTCTATACAATCAGACTTCTTTTTGCAACCAGAGGAGTCGCCCCCTGCTGGCTATTAGAAAGAATGCAAGTTTAAGGCACTTCAGCATTGGCTTCACTTTTCAGACCCGGAGGTTGCCCACTGAAATCAGCATGCTAAACAGTTTTATACTAACAGAAAATTATGTGATTTGTGCATTGTGCAAAAGGCAATCAAACTACGAGATCAGTAGTACAGCTGAGGCTGATGGGAATGTCATTAATTGTGCTGGTAATTGGTCAGAAACTGGTGTACTGGACACATTTTGACCTGATGATGGCGCTAATGAAAAGATAAGGGATCACTAAAAGTATTATAATAATTCATCCTGAGGGGGGACATGAATGTCATGGCACTCCATCCAATAGTTGTCAAGACATTTCACTCCAAGTGACAAATGTGAACCTCATGGTGGCGCTAGAGGAAAAGTCAGAGGATCACCAAAGTCATTAGGATTCGGCCTTTGAGCACCTTAAATGTTTGTACCAAATTTCATGGCAATCCATCCAATAGTTGTTGAGATATTTCAGTCCAGATCAAATGGCTAAAAAGTCTTAAGATTCTACTTCCAGAAACAGCCCCAAAAACTAATCAAGAAACCATATCTCACATTTCCAGGGCTGTGAATGAGTGCAGTCGACTGCTCATAAAAGACGAGGAGGCAAAGCGAGCAGATGAGAAACAGAGGGAGAAAAATCAGCAGCTTCAACTCCTCCTGCACCTCGTTGAAATTAGATCAGGTTTGATATTTTGACATGAACGTGCTTTCACAAAGGGAAAGGACATTATCTAGCAACTCAACAATGTAGATTTCATATATTAACAGGTCATTTTGACCACACAATTTCATTGTTCAGTGTGGATTATAAAACCACAAATAATTCCCATAATGAGCACAATTTCCTCCATAATCTCCAGTGACCTCAGGGTGATAGTAAAGAATGCCCTCGCAGGTATTACCACCATAATGATATGTACAATGGTGGACAATTAGCTGTGCAGTAATGATTATTATACACTGGGTAGTTTCACCCAAGCAATCTGATGCCATAAATCTTAATTTGTTTAATGCCCGAAGTAAACCCGCACTCAATACTGATTAAGCCTAAATTCAATTCCTCACCCAAGGTGCCATACAACAGAGAAGTGATTTAAATGGAAATTTGCTTATTCCATTTTAAGCTCTTGCATGAGACTGGCGATTAGAATTGAATTTTAAAGTTAACAGGGATCTTACAAAAGGCTCAAAGTGTGGCTCAGCCAATCAGAAATGGAAGTGGAACCAAATATTAGTTGGTTTTACACTGGGATTATAAAGAATGAGTTCATGTGATGGCAGATATTTGTGATCAGACAGTGAACTGAACCAAAATAAACAACTTTTACAAAATAAATTATTGACTTAAATCTAACCGCAAGGAAGAAGTGATGCACTTGGGGAGTATTTCAACAAGGTTACAATCAAAATCTAAAAAAGGTAAACATCCAAGGTCTATACTCCAATTACAGAATCCAGAGAGACAACCCAAACTAAACTCAATATCCACACTGAAATAAAAAGGTTTTTTTTTGCAGTATCGAGATAATATGAGCTTGAAAGGCAAAAAGCGAAACAAGAATCAGAGATAGAAACTCAGAAAGATTGAGTTTCCAGAAATTCCTAGGCGACCGCTGCTCTGCTTCCAAGATGATTTTATTATATAATATTTTCCTCTCCTTGTACTCACGAGAGTTTTTGTGCAGAGGATATAAAAGCAGCACAGCTCCTGTGTAACCACACTGCCCCCTATTGATGAAAAAGACAACCGCAGCATCATGCTGTCTGCCTGTTACCAAAAGATAACCAGGAACCTGGATGATTCCAGATTACAGCTAGACAGTATAATTTCATAAAGTGTCTCCTATTCAACATTTTTCTTCCAGGAAAGAAAATGTGACACTTGGTCCACTGTGAAAAGAGGCAGACGGTGAGCGCTCATTAGAAGGAATGAAGACTGGAAAATATATGCAAGGTCATGCAGAGATCTCACGCTACAGTGAATAAGTACTAAGACTTATTTTAGTTGGTTTGGTTATGTAATGATGATTTAAGAGATTACAAATGGTTGGTTTTATAGCCACCAATGGTACAACTCTCCAAAACTGTATCACATGAATCCAAGATGGATAAACCAAGCCATCTACCATTGAAGCATGGAAGCACCTCTAAATCTAATTAAATTACAAAAATTAAATTTTTTTTTTGCTCTTTGATTTACTTTTTTTGTGAGCAGCAATTAAAAAATAACAATCACACAAAGAAAAAGAAAGCAGAAATCCCCTCTGATGACTTGCCTATTTTATGCTGACATTTAAATTAGTTTGGAGTCCTTGGATTTAATAAGACATGTGGATTGGTGATGTAACCTTCCACTGCTTTATCTCCATCCATTATGCCACATCAGACACACTGACTGTACAAAGTAATAGGACAACTTGCCACTTTTCCATTAAACAGACCATGAAATTGATTGAGCCGGCCTCAATGTTATTATCTCGATGTTTTCCACCTTCAGCGTGCAACCTTTAATAATGACATGAAGGCAGGGAGAAAGGAACACCGTGTCTTTTTGTATTATTCAGACCCACTTTGTGGTGATGGTCAAGCTGCTCCCACCTCTTCCTTTCTTGTCTAACCCTAACGATGTGGAGTCTCCCCCCTGTGGAAATCCTCCACTAAAGCTTTTCAAGGCAGGCAGGGGTTGAGATGTGACATCTGAGAGCCAACCACAGTGGGGTGCTTCAGACGAGGAGAAGAAAAAAGGGAATTATTATTATAAAAAAAGAGCAGCGAATGGGTTGTTCAGTTCACCACTTCATATCACAGGATGGAGAAAATGAAGGACAGAACATGACAGGAGGTTGAATGGTCAGCAGCTTGTCTTCACTTCTATGATGTGGCCTCTGTCTCCATCCAGTGGTAGATCCAACAATCTGTCAGTCAGCTGGCAGGAAGTATAAGACAATCTGCCTCTAATGATTCCACTAGCATTTTGATGCCCAGTCACTCTTCCTGTATCTGCACTATGACGGGTCGATGGATGAGTGCAGAACACATACAGTCGGGTGTGTTGGCCAGGAACCATCTGCTAATCTGCTTAAATGGTTTTACTGTATTTGTGCAGCGGATGCTTATAGCTGAGCAGGAAGGCTGCATTTAAAATTTGACTCTGTCCTGTTGCAATTTAGAAGTCACATATAGACACAATTTAAACGTTTTTAACATTGTGGTTGAAAATATCACTTTCTCCTTTAAAGATTTAACCCCCGCGCAGTTTTTGTGTAGTTTTTCCTCATTCGCTTTGGCTCAATCCTCTAATGAGAATCATTTTTCTACAATATGCACAATAACCACTTGCACGTCTTGCTGATCAAAACTGATGAGTTGATTCTCAGTGAAGTTGTCATCCTCTTCACAACTTCTAAACATTCTTTCATCGTTTGAGCCGTCACATGCAAAATGATCCATTCAATTATCAAAATCTGTCAGACATACATGTATATTCCATAAATATCTATGACATGCGTGTTATGTGCTATGAGGAGGTACAATTAGATGTTTTTTTTACTGAACTACTGCAGTTTTTTTCATTGTTACAGGGTTTATACATTTCTTTTTTATTGGCATGGATGACATTTTGTGGCAAATTGTCTGTTCACCGTATATGACTTTACATGAAAGATCTAAGGTGAATTTTCTTTTCACAGTACATTTCGTAACGCATGTCTATATCCTGTTTCAGTGTATACAGTATTGTACAGTATTGACTTTTCCAAGTAAACTTGGGAATCTAAACCGCTCAGGGCGAGACACAACAGCCTTCAGCTAGACAAAACTGACATTCTGGTATAGTAGAATAAGCAGTCAGTGTCAACAAAAAGTAGAACAATTCAAAGATTTGTATGTAAGAAACATTTCCAGGATTGAGTGCTGTGGTGAAAAAACGTAAACATTTTGACCGGTACGGCTCACATGATGACAAAACAACTTCTCATTTTGGTGCCATTGGCCAATTTACTGACACAATAGCTACCTTTTGAAGCATGAATGAAGTGTTTTGGGTTAGTTACCTTTTGCAGATATACAAATGGGTTGTGATGTCCCATCAAACAGTTGTGACAATTGCACTTACAGTTTAGAGAATGTTAAGACCGTTTCAAAAAATGAGCCAAAGTGATTGAGAAAACTTCTTTCATTATGTCAGTTGTAAAAACTGCTCGGTAAGCACTCATTTGGTGATTAAGTTAAAGGAACAATGTGTAACATTTAGGGGGATCTATTGCCAGAAATGGAATATAATATTATATATGTTATAATAACATTTTCAAAAACTCCAGAGCGTTGTAAAGTCTAAAAGTCAAAATATTTTAAAAAATGTTTAAGGAAATATTCTTCTTCAGTCCATATTTGTTGCCATTTAGCCTTTCAAAAACAACATTTTCACTTTGCTCTCCCACTGGACGCAAACAAAGACACCTGTATTAACGGGGCTGTCTAGCAGCAATCTACAGCATCATAAATTATATTTATTTAGCTACAATAACAAAAAATCTATTTAGTCTCTAACACTATCATATCATATTATTTAAAAAACGATCATAGTATGTATCTGCATTCGCTTGGCAAATCCGTCAAGACGTTATCATTTTATTTATGTTGACGAATTTTTGTTCAAGGATTTGTAATTGTTTTTAAGGACGCTGACATCAGAAAATAAGCTCAGCTTTTCTTAGATACAAGTAGGGGGAACTTCAAGGAAAATAGATTAGGAACCACTGTCTTAAGTCACACTGCTAGCATGGCTAAAAATACAAAATTGATCAGACTTTTTTTATATAGATTTGGTACACTGACAGTTTAAAAAACTGTCTCATGTTCTAAGATCACAGTATTTTAAACTGCAGGATGTGATCCAAGAACACGGTGTGAAAGTTTCTTCTTCTCCGTAGTTATCTATGGGAGTCTGTGTGGTCTGTACATTATGTTCAAACACTGAATTCCTCAAAAATCTGTACGTATACGTTTAACTAAGCCGATGCCGAGACGACAACGCTCGAGAGGGGCCTCAAAAGATAAAAAGAAAAGAAAACCCATTTCAGTTTGGTCCGACAGGCAGTGATCAAAGTCAGAGATCAGATGTGACTTTAGGAACATAATGTGCTCAGCCAAGTGCGCCAAGCTTTCCTGACAGGACAAAGTTGGTTCAGGGTTGACATTGATTTACGGTGTGCTGCTGAGCATTCTTTGGCTAACGGGGCTAGAGAGGAGACACGGGGGGTCTGCAGACACATTGTGAGTTCTTGTTAAACTGATCAGAGCAGACTGCGCTCAAACTATCACTGAGATATCAAGCTCAACATGTAAAGTCTCCATCTCTGTTTCATACTTAGGATCCAAGAAGTTGAAGCCAGTGTTCCCCCGAGAGGCTCTGTGAGTGTTTTCATCTCTTGTACAAGCAGTCCGGCCGGGCTCCCTTGTGAATATACTGCAGCACTGTATATGATTATTTATATATTCCTTTTGGGTAATTCATGCTTAATGTTTCATCTTTTAAACTTTACATGTGTAGATTTTCTGACTGTCATTACCATTTCAATAAGACAGTATGTGCTTAAAGCAATATTTATAGTCTACAGCATGTTATCTCTTTGGAAAATAGTTGCTTTTGTTTTTCATGTAAAGCCGACATACATGTATACAATATCATAATTATGGCTTCAACTGTCAACTGATGAATGTTTGACCAATTTCATTTATTCTAAACATCAATCATTTATCAAAACTCAAAGAATTTGAAACAATAATGTCAAAGTTTGGATCACGTGTTACCAGGAGCCAAAATGAAGTCTGAAAATGTCGTACTGTGTCTGACAAGGAGCCAAGAAAACCCCCAAAGTATTAATTTTACAATGATAAGAAAGAGAGGAATTTAAGCTATTTGAATATGTGTCCAGCAGGTATTTGATATTTTTACTTGATAAATGCAAAACAAGATTAATTAACAAAATTGGACCAAATTAAGATCAAAGCTGAACTCAAGGTCTGCTTATCTCACAGTATTCCTCAGCAAACGGAGTTATAATTGTAATACAAAATAACTGTAAATCATATTATATCATATATTTAACCATATCGTATAATTGTTTATTGTGAATTATACAATTTAGTATTGGTTAGCTCTGTCATCTGATCAGTTTTGATTCTGATTTGATTTATTTATGGATCTACAAAACACATCAATCCAACGTGGTCTCAAGATGTTAAAGGTGCGAAATGCAAAACTGGACGCATTTCTATTGCCTCCGCACGGCTCTCAACATGGCGACGGCTGAGCCGCCGGCTTGCAGCTAACGGTGCTTACAGCGCTAACAGTGGAAATAACAGCAAAAGTGCTGACAGAGCCAACGGTATTAACCTGAGGGTGGATCGGGACGGCGTTATCAGCTGTAAACGCCGTAAGAGAGCAGTGCAAAGCGACGGCCATGAGCTAGCCAGTGGGGCGCGCTCACATGCACGAACATGCACTAAAAGCATGAGCGGCCGACCCAGCGATGTCAACAAAGCACGGAGAAAGTCGGATTACAACACACACAGAGGGAGAGTGACTTCATTCTCTGCTCAGGTAGACATTACTCCTCTATATCTTTACATAGCAAATAGTTGTTTAAAGGGACTGTTTGTAACTTTTTAAGCGTATAAATGTACCGCGCTCGCCTATGCGCGCTCGCATGTGACCGGAGTCACTGCTCCTCTGCCTGGTGCCTTCACTCACACAGCGCGCGTTCTCGCTGTCTCGCTCCACCTCTAGACGAGCATGCGTGCTCACTACACACTGCAGAAGAGTTAGTTTAGCTCTGAGAATATCTAGTGAATGTACAGTGGACGTTTGTGCAGAAATAACTGTTGCAGCTCCTCCAGACCAACAGAGGTTTTCCGTGTCTTGTGAAGTGATGGGGCTCCGCAGCAAGAAACGTTATCGACTCCGACCGGGTGCCGGTGTCTCCCTGCGGGCGCAATCGGGAGGCAATAAAGTTTCTCTTCCTGCTTCAGCCCCGGCACCGACCCGCTTTTGCTGAAGCAGGAAAAGCCAACACTAGGATCAGCAGTGATTCATGGAGAGACCTTCTTCTGGTCAGCTAACATTACTGCCAAGCAGGTGAAATATAGAGTGATATTGTGGTTTTAGCTGACGTGTGTCGCCTCACTGTTTTGAGCGA